>CAUJRU010001254.1:0-177145 GCA_963277665.1 Viscum album | reverse complement strand
TCTATTGTGGCATGATGACATGGTGAGTTTTTTGTGATTATATAATTTTTTTACATATAATTATTAAATACAACTATTTAAAATTCATTTTTTAGTCGTGTTTTGTAAAGACCCGGAAATTTCAAGGAAATTTTTTTCTTAAATTTTCTTTGGAATTTTACAAGAACGCAGTTTCTGACGATGCCTGATTCCGAGGCTCGGTGTGCTCGGAATCATTTTTCTGAAGTTTAGCTCGGGTACACTCAGTGAACGAACGAGCAGGAATTTCTAACTTTTGAACCGTTACTCGGAATCGAATTCTGAGGGCACCGATGAAACCGCAGTGCCGGTAATTGCTTAGAAACACCTTTTCTGGAGTTTCGTTTTCATGAGAGAGGTTGATAAAAATTGTGGAAGATAGAATAAATTTTTAACTACAATTTTTATTTTTCTATAAGTGGATTTAAGCTTGGGTGGAAGTTGGGTAACTACCCAACTTCCCATGGGAGGTTATGAGAGTGGTGGGGCCCACACAAACCCCACCCCTTCACATTCCTTAACTCCCTCAACTCACAATTAAATTTGATAACTTAAGTTTTGATAACTTATGATTTTAATGAAGTGTGTTTAATGTGAGTGTTTGAATTTCAATATCTTGAATTTCAAACCTTAAGTTGTGTTAATAAAATAATTAAGGGACTTATTTTATTTTTTTGGGGTTGGAGGCTTGTTGCTTGAGAGGTTTGGGAGAAATGCTAAGGGAGGCTTGAGTTTCTTCATCCTATTCATTGAAGAACACGAAAAATGCAAAGAACGCGAAGAACGCCGGATTCCTCAGAGGTCAACATCTCCTTCCGCGACGTCTCCTTCCGCAACGCCTCTTACCGCGACATCGACGACGTCTTCTTTCGCGACGTCTCTTTCTGCGACGAATCCTTGTTCGAAGAACCTCCGTTCAAGCTATGCTCGAGGTAGGGGAAATTTAATTGGTGCTCTCTTATCTTTTGAGAAAAGAATGACGGGCGCGGACTAACCATTTCTAGGTTGATCCACGGATCGTTCGTTCATGCGGGTTGATGTTGAGGATTATTGTTTTTGCTGTGAAATATTTCTTTGTCGTACGTCAACTTCTATTTTCTGACCGCTTGCTATCATTATAACAGGAGGAGGTCGGACCACACGAACATAGCCTACCCTCCTCCCCCCTTGTTATATGAATTTGTGGCGGCACGTGAAAGACAGTGTGGTGCCGTTGCACCACACAGAAATTATGGGGAAGGGCTAAGAAGCGTGGCACCGTCGCGCCGTGCCGGAAAACGACGAAGAGGACGCAGTTTGATTATTTGATTGTTGAGCACAGATTGACAGGCGACGACAAACAAGACCGCAAGGTAATTTTGAGGCCTCCGTAGTGAAGGTCGGGTCCCGGGAGGGCTTTTGGTGAAGACGACGTGAATTTCCGACCACTAGAACTCGTCCGGTGGTCCGCGGAGCAAACTGCCGGCACGCCACGCTAGCACGGCAGTGGAAGGCGGTGGCGCCCAGTGCATAGCCATGGAGAACCGCCGCGGCTGAAGCCGCAGCGGCGGGTCGGCCATCCCGCGACCGCGTGGGACCGGCGAAGGTGGGACGCGGCCACCCGGTCACGTCCGTTGGCGAGAGGCGGCCCACCACACGGGGCCGCGAACCATTCAATGGGGGCGGCGCCCCCCTGGCACACCGCTCGACCGTTACGACCGAGCCGCCAGGCCACCGGGTTGTGCCCGCGCCGGCCGGGCCGTGCCGGCCGGGTCAGTCTGGGCCCAGACCCCCCATTTTCGGACCTTTTCGGTCTTTTGCCCATATCCTAGGCTACGGACCTCCGATTAATGCACCGTCAGCGGCGATGCGATCCTTAGACTGAGATGGTCATTTTGACATATCACACTCAAAGTTTTGGAATACTTTGGGTTCGTCCGGGTTGGTTCGTACACGAAACCAACCGGGCCCTCGGAGGGGAAACACTCGTAACTTGAGCTCCAGATGTCCGATTGACGTGCCATCGACTTTGTTGGATTCCTCTTGATGAGACAGAACTTTTGTCTTACTCCGCTCGAGGTTTAGATACTGTCGGAGTGCGGTCAGGTTGGTTCGCTCACGAAACCAACCGGGCCCCTAGAACGAAAAAGCCAATAACTCACAGATCGGGTGTCTGATTGACGTGCCGTCTGTCTCATTGATTTCCTCTTGATGAGTCAGAACTTTTGGCTTACTCCACTCGAGGTTTGGATTCCGTCGGAGTGTGGTCGGGTTGGTTCTCTCACGAAACCAACCGGGCCCCTAGAACGAAAAGGACAATAACTCACAGACCGGGCGTCCGATTGACGCGCCGTCTGTCTCGTTGATTTCCTATTGATGAGACGGAACTTTTGGCATAATTCGCTTGAGTTTTGGATGCAGTTGGATAGTGTCCAGGTTGGATTGCACCTGAAATCCAACTGGGCTCCTGGAACCGAAAATCTAATATCTTTCAGACCAGATGTCAATTTGACGAACCGTCAGCGGCGTTGGTGATCACGTTGAGAAATGGTCCCTATGAGTATACCCTATGAGAGTTCGGGGTACAGTTGAGATACGACCGGGTTGGTTCGCTCACGAAACCAACAGGGCCCCTGGGATGAAAAGACTAATAACTCACAGACCGAGCGTCCGATTGATGTGCCGTCTGTTACGTTGAGACCCCTATGACGAGGCGGTCCTTTGAGATACTTCTTCGTGGGACTTTGAGATACTTGGAGTATTGAACTGTAGCTCGTGGAGCAGACCCTCCCAGAGACGAGCATGCAGAGTACGGAGACCGTGTAGCCAACTGAGACCTGACGACTGCTTGACCGACTCGACTTGGAGTGAGTCGACTGGCCGAGTGGACGAAGAACTACTTTGTTTGGGTGAAGACCCATGGCGGACGGAGCACTAACTGTGTGACAGTGCAGACCCGCGGTACTCGTCTAGAGAGTACCTCTACAGGCTACTAGGGGGTGTGCACTACTGTGTTTGGGTGGCATACCCCGGTGGGAAACACTACTGTGTTTGGGTGGCTAGCCCGCGGTACTTGACAGGAGGAGTACTTCAACAGTCTTAGGTTAGTGAGAAGTACCTCGGAGTCATGACAGGACCACTGTACACTCCAGAGACGGGGATCTTCAGCAGTTACGATTTCAATAATGAAAATCCTGGTTTGAGCTGAGTCTTTTGACCCTTGTGTTTACCTTATGATTGAGATGGGTCACTTGATAACTTAGGTATATGTATGGGAATATACCTGGGTAGTGGTTATCTGTTGATTTCATGATCTTGGTGTTTTCCTCATGATTGAGATGGGTTATTTGATAACTTAGTTATATGCATGGGCATATACATAAGTAGAGTTTATCTGTTGAGATATTCTTTGTGGTTATCCATGTTGGTTTTAGTGAGACCTTGAGGGTCTCGGGGTCCCTACTGAGTATCGTTATACTCACCCCTACACGAGATATTCCCTCACCTCTTTGTGTTGGTTACAGACGACGGGCAGTGCTGACGGAGGCCGAGTGATCGAGGACTGGACGGTACCTGGAGGTGGACCACACGACAAGTCAGTACTTGGAGGTGGACCACATGACGAGACGACACACGGAGGAGGTTGATGAGTGAGAGTGTTATCTGTACCTACCCTTCAGGTAGGATCCGAGGAGTACGACCATGGTTCCACTTCTGTTCTTCCAGCTGTTGTCTTTTTCCATTGTACTTTTGTTCAGTTGTAGTTGTACTTTCAGTTGGGTTTGTATTCTGGCCCATTTACTTTTCAACACTTCTCTTTGTACTTAGTGTTTTACTTCCACTTGTACTCTGTGGTGTTTTGTTTACTTTTATAAAGGCAAGGCCTTCCCAGTTATTGGGATTTACACCGTTGGTGCTAGTCGCCAGCCCCTGGCCTATGGAAGGCGGGCATGGGGTAGTCACGACACGGGCCCCGAGGATGGGTCGTGACATGTTTCATGTGGTAGGATCCTAGGAAAGTTTTTCGAGATCTTTTGAGCACAGATGGAACTTAATAGGTCATGATAAAGATGCTAACACTTGGAATAATCATGGGAAAGATCCCAATGAGGTTGGTATGCCCAGTAATTTCCCTATGGTATAGATTATTTCTTCTATATGCATGTTTATGTGCAATCCACAATTGTGGGAATTTCTTTTATTTCTTAATTAATTGCATTTCAATAATTAAATTAAAAAATATTTAATTTTAAATGAATTGCTAGTATGGATAATATATGGTTTGTATGATACTTTGGGTCTCGTGCACTGGATTGATGTCTCAACCACTGATGGCTGGGGATTAGACTAAAATGGTATAAATTAGATTCTAGAACACCTTTGAGGGGTTTTAATTAAATGATATGGAATAGTTATGTCTTAGTGGGCCATTTTAGGAAACATAGGATATGATGGATGTGGAGTTTCATAGTCGACCACCCTATTGGGGACCATTGTTATTGGTTGTCCCTAACAGGCCACGGTAAGGAATTTATGTGACCATGGAGATGTTAGTCATGTTGAGTTGATAGCAGGGTGAGTGATCCTCCTCTTGAGATGTGATAAGGCCTAGGTAGTTACACCCTGAGTATCCTAGGATAGAGTTGGGTGAGTAGACTGATCTTGTGAGACCATAATGAAAAATATGTTCCATGGGCCATATTTTTTACTATTTCCTAGGAAGTGAATCTAATGTATCTAGTGAGGAAGTTCTACAATATGTATTATATCATGGAACATAGTATCCTCTTCGTTTAGAGCGTGGACCTGAGACCTAGATCAAGACCATGGACCCATGTCAGGGTGCCTCTACTATGTTGTGACCTTAGGGGACCTTAGAGGGTGCCCCAAATAGTATTCCAACCCTGAGTGGGTGCTTGTTGTTAGGTAATGATGGTTGCAGGTGTCACCTTGGAATATGAAAAGACATATGTGCCAAATGGGTTTAAGTGTGTTTGATGGTTGTGATCATTCATCTATCCCCTATGTTCTGGGATTTAATTATGCTTGATGACATGTGATTTCCCAAGATGCTCATGAATCACCTTTTGAGATGGTTGAGACCATGAAAGTCTTGGAATGTTTGGGATCAATTCTTATGGAATTTTTGGGGTGGATTCCTTGTATAGTAGACATATGGTGTTATGGATTATGCAATAGTGGATGATTAAAGGTTTTACATTGGATCCATCATCAGAACTGCTGAGGTTTCATGTGTATAAAAATATATAGGATTCATGGGATTCCCTTCATATAGTTTGACCACTGAGAATTCACAGGAAGTGTGTGATTCAAATAAAGATACCATTAGACCATTTTTCATTCCTAGGAATCACATGATTCAAATTGTGGTATGAGGTTACAGGTGAGAATATATCCCCAACCATAGATGTTGGACATCTTAAGGGCGATTGTTGGATTAATTTTATTGATGCCTCAGATACTCCCTTAGGATCGTGTGGATGCATGAATGATTGTTCAACTAAGGATCCATGAGATATTTGTTAACAATAGATTAACCATGGGATCCAGAAGGAAATTCCATTAAATTTACAAGGTCAACCAATAAACTTTCATGCCTATGTGTATAGGATTTCCTAGGGAATCCCCTATTATGAATCAGATGTCATCCAAACATCCAGAATGCCTTCGTACTATAATGGGGTTGATCCTTTAGGATTGAGGATAGGGGATGCTTAATGATTCCTTAGGGTGTACTACTTGTCATGGTAGAGGTGTGAGTTTGGGAACCTCATTGAGTGGAAAAAGGTTCCCCTGAGGTGATGATCATACCCAAAGACACTATGTCACTAGACGAAGAAGGTATGGTTGATTAATGTCATAGATCAGAGGATCAATGGTTATTTTGGGATTAGATAGGTAATATGTGTGATCCCTTGGGGATTTTATGATACTGTAGTTGGAACCATCCCCACAACATGATCAGATACATTATAGTATTATCCCTAATTAGGTATTGTTGGTGGTTTATATATTTTTATATTTTGTAGTTTATTTATTTATTTTAGTTAAGCATGTCACATTCAAATAGCACAAAAATTATAGTTAGTAATGTGCCACATTGGATGTTCCCAATTGAGTTATGTACTCACACCCTGATCGGGCCTCCATTCCACATGGGTACCCTATAAGATCCCACATGTTATAAGAAGAAGTTGGGTTAAGGCCTGAGATCATGTTTATCCTGGTCAAGCGAGACATCATAGATGAGAACTGGAGATTGGGATGAGGTATGGATCAAAGATAGTGTAGAGTTGCATGCATTTTATTATTTTATTTATTTCATATATGTATAAATAATCCTAATGGGAAATGGGTCTGTGTTTACATTTTTTAGAATAATGTTTTGAGTTGTATGTTGAATTTCATTTTGTAATTAATTGTCATTTCTTTAATTATTACATTATTCTATTTTTTTATGTTGAATATAATTTTTAATTATAATTATAGTTTTTTAATAAAATACATAGGATATTGGATTCTAATGATATCTTATTAGACCATCGATGCTAGTCGGAAGCCTATGGGGAGGAATTCCTGAGATCACATGGTTATTCAATCTAGGTACTATTCTATGTGATCTGGATCAGGGTGTTACACAACTAAACCATACATAATAGAAAAAATTCATCATGTTTTATTTTTTTATCTATTAATTATGTCTTATTAATCTATGTGTTTTTATAAAATTCTCATGGACAAACTAATAACAAAACAAGCATAAATTAATAAATAAGATAACTGGTCATGAGTGTTTACTAACAATTAATCCATTTAGTTGATAATGGATCAATTGATATCCTAGGGGTAACTCCCTTAGTCATGTCATAATTGAGTCACAATTCCCACCATCAACCATTGTATCTATGTCTCATAGGGTACTTTTTTGTGTCTTAATATGGCTTTCATAATTGTTCATCCTTTTCATTATTCAAAAATACTCAAAATTAGGTGAGGGGGTACACTAATGCTTTCTTCCAAATAGATCAAGAAGATATGAAATCAAATTTGGGCTTTGTTTATTCCTCGAATGGTTGTTAAGTGAACTTTACAATATTAAATAAATCCATGTCCACTGATTAAACTATTTAATATGAGTTTATAATGGATTATGATGCAACTAAGGAGGTACTATATATATAAATAATTTTTTTTAGATACTGGAATTGTACCTAGTAGTGAAGACCCTATTAGAATATACTATGATAATACTATAGAAGTGGTAATTTAAAAGGTGTGTAAGTAAAATAAGATATAACAACCTAATTTTTTATCCATGAAAATTATCTTCTTATAATTATTTCTTACAATCACATGAAATCACAAATCAATGATGTACTAGGTTCTATCTGACCATTATACATAATTTTCACACATCTATTTCTTGAATTTCGAAAATGTGACATGAACGGTTGCGTTTAAGGTGATTTGTGGGGTCTGAGGGAACAAACTTATTTTTTGGTGAATAGTAACACACCCTTATGAATAGTAATATGACCATTATTAATATTAAATCATCCAAAATAATATTATCCTTTCCCTTGAATGTATAAATAAAATTTAGACAACTTATAAGCGATAATATGTCCATAGTAACAGTATTTTTATTTTTGTAAGTCTTAAATAAATAATTACAATTAATTAATTAATTTAAAATATTATTTATTCTCAAAAAATGTGTTCATAAATAAGAATTTTTATATATTCTGGTTTTAAGATAATTTTATAAGACCTTATGTGATTTTTTTAAATATTATAAAATTAATTATAGTTTTAAAATCTGTATTTTCAAGTAAATTATGATTTAATTAAAATTTAAATTAATCATATTTAGAAAAATATTTTTGGAAAATCAATTTCATTTTTTGGATTCATCATGTCAAAATATGGTTTGTTTGAATTTTTGGGATTTTTCTAAATTACATGAATTTTTTATGAATAGTAAAATACGGTAATTTACTGTATATATACATTATAAGTTAAATTCACTTTTGCATCATCGCTGAGGTAAGAAACCTTGGTTCGAAATAAAATGCAAATATTACTATTTTATCATAGAATCATCACTATTTCTTGTCTTATGGAAATATAAATAACTAAGGATTAAAATATTAAGAAAACCCCCTCCTCTCCACTATAAAAAACATACACATTACCCTTTTCTCTTCACTCCTCTCAAGCCTTCTGTCCTACCTCAATTATGCTAAAATCTCTCCCTAATCTCCTCCCCCACATCTAGAAGCCCTTGTCCTCTTGAAATTCCAAATCCACTACCCTTAATAGGCTCTCAAAGAATAATAATTTAAGAGGTGAATTCTTCTATTCAATTCTTTTACTTTCTTTTCACATTCCTTTGTTTTCTTTTCTATCATTACCTCTAATCATACAAATTTTATGACAACTCCAATATCATACATGTACTATAATTTTTTATGATGATGGAATAATTTATTATCATCTCTCCTTTACCCTTCTTTTATACTAGTAGTAAAAGCACTATATGAGATGTGTTAATTTACCACATTCAAGGATGATGGGTTTTAAATTTCTATTACCATATTAAATTCTAGTCATGAAACAATTATTATTGTTGAACCAGACTATAAAATATGTATTATGTTTCATCTATGGTATTCTAATCTTTTTGAACACAAGTTTTTGATTTATAAAACAAAATGGGTTCATTGTGATCAAAGACATCCAATTAACCCAAAAAGGTTATCACTAATGTTTTATATAATGATTCATCTTCAATCCAAGTATCCAATTGAAATTTTCAACCGTTTAACATTATATATGTTCAATAATAAAATATAACTCCAATTCTAGACAACCATCCTCATTTTGCATTATTGTTTTTTTATGTATATAAGTAAACTAATCATGAAACTAACGGAACCGAATAATGAAATTGAACCTCATAACCAAACCAAAGGGTTATGAATGAACTATAAATGGTTATACTAAATAAATAACATGTAAAAGAGGTTATGTAATTATTAATTAATTATTTAGTTCCTTAATATCCAGTGGATAACACCATCAAACGTAAGGTAAGGTATCCTCTCTTTCTCACTTTTAGTCAAGAATCTCTTCTATGTTATGACCCTTTATTTTTTTAATACCTAATGATGGGGAATGTTTTCACACCTCCCCCACACTACCATCATGAAATATGAAAGATCATATAACCATTTATCTCTCATTAATTCTTATTAAGTACACCCGTTACCATACTAAGGTTTCGTAAGGGATTCTACTAGAACCTTCATTATTCTTTCAGGTTATTCTTACTCTCTATTTACCTAAATGTAATCCTATATTATGTTTATGTACATATCCTAATTTATATTTATATGTCCAAAATCATGTATTAAGATAAATTAATCATTCTCTTTTAGGGATATACATGCTTTTAAGTGATTCCCTTCTCAATACTTCCCAATAAGCAAACCCGTTTTGAGGTAACTTCCCGATTTCTTATCGAATTTCAATTACTCTATACGATATATTTTTAAGAAACCATTATATTTATGTAAAGACCCATAAAATTCAAGGAAAATTTTTCTTAATTTTCTTTGGGATTTTACATGAACGTAGTTTCTGACGGCACTTGATTCTGAGGCCCGGTGTTCCCGGAATTTCTATCCGAAGTTTATCTCGGGTACGTTCAGTGAACGAACGAGCGAGAATTTCTAACTTTTGAACAGGGGCTCAGAATCGAATTTTGAGGGCACCGATGGAACCGCAGCACCGGTAATTGCTTAGGAACGCCATTTCTGGAGTTGCATTTACACAAGAGAAGTTGTTAATTTACGGGGAAGGTAAAATAAAATTTATGCAACAATTTTATTTTTACTTTAAGTGGTTTAAGCTTTCGGTGGAAGTTGGGAAACTACCCAACTTCCCAAGGAAAGTTATAAGGGTGGTGGGGCCCACACGAACCCCACCCGTTCACATTCTTATACCCCCTCAACTCACCATTATGGATGACAACTTGTCATGAATTAATTATGTGGAATTAATTCAAAATCTTGAAATTCAAAAGTTTATGTTATGTTAATAAAATAAGAGATGAAATTATTTTATTTGTGGTTGGAACCTTGTTGTGTGAACTTTGGGAGAAAATATAAGGAACTTGAGGAACTTCTTCATCTTTGAAGAAGAACGCGAAGAACACATCGGTCCCCGACGAAGAACGCTGAGTTCTCGGAAACTGATTATGCGACGCCGTGAACCGCGACACCGTCAACGTCTTCTTTCACGACGTCTCTTCCCACGACAAATCCTCGTTCGACGAACCTCTGTTCAAGCTCGCACGAGGTAGCGGTTATTTTATTTTGTTTGTGAATTCTACCTTGTCGTTCTTCGTGGAAATATGACTAATTGTTATCGATTAACGAGAGGGGGCTGGACCGCACAAACACGGTCGACCCTCCTCCCTTTTTCCATGTTATTGTTTCTAATGTGGTTGGAATGGAAATGGCGCGGTGCTGTCACACCGTGTGGGATTGTGCGGCAAGGAATGTGTGGCGCCGTCGAGCCGCACCGTGAAATTGAACAAAGTAGCGGCGCCGTCGCGCCGCGTCGGAGAACCGCAAAAGCACCATGGCTGGAGAGGGGTCGTGGCGTAGGTGTGCGGCGCCGTCGCGCCGCACCAGATGAATGAAGGCCGCGACTGGTAGTGGGCTGCGGCGGAGTGTTGGAAACAGCGTCCGAAAATGGGCCGCCAGTGTCGAAGCTGGACCAACGGCCGGAAACGGGCTGCCGGTGTCAGAGCAGGGAGGTGACCGGCCGTCGCCGGTCCTGTGGCGGCAGAAACCGGCTGACCGGGGCGGGCCGGCCGGACAGGAGAAATGTAGGGGGTTGAAACCCCCGACTGGCCAGCTAGCGAGTGGCTGCGTTTACAAAACACGGGGGGGGGGGGGGGGGGGGGGCAGCGCCCCACCCCGCAAACCGAATAGCTCGGTCGTTCGGCCGAGCCAACTGGCGCCGCGCGCTAGTGCGTCGGGCCGCCAGGCCGGGCGCAGAGCCGGGGGGCGCCCAGGCCGGGCCGCGCCGCGCTAGCAGGGCTGTTCTGCGCCCTGCTGGGCCGACCCGAACCCGGGTCGGGTCGACCCAGGGGGTGTCAAGCCGGGTCGGTCCGGGCCCGAAACCCCCGTTTTCGGACCCTTTTGGGTCTTTTGCCCATATCTCGGGCTACGGACCTCCGATCGACGCACCGTCAGCGGCAATGAGATCCTTGGATAGAGACAGTCATTTAGGAATATCACACTCAAGGTTTCAGAGAACATTGGGTCTGGCCGGGTGGGTTCGTACATGAAACCAACCGGGCCCTCGGAGCAGAAATGCTTATAACTTGAGTTCCGGATGTCCGATTGACGTGCCGTCAACTTGGTTGGATTCCTCTTAGTGAGACGGATCTTTTGGCTTCCTCCTCCCAAGGTTTGGACGTAGGTGGATTACGGTCGGGTTGGTTTTGACTTAAAAACCAACCGGGCCCCTAGGATGAAAATGCCAATAACTCTCAGACCGAGTGTCCGATTGACGCGTCTTCTGCGACATTGAGTTCCTGTTGATGATACAGAACTTTTGGATACATCAAATCCGGAATTTGTGTCAGTTGATGTATCAGCCTCTCGGCTCGTGGAGCAGACCCTTCCGAATGAGCTTTCTGTGTGCGGGGACCCTAGTGCTGGTTGCATTTGCAACTGTGACGACGACGACTGTACAGAGATCCTCAGTGGATTCGACGATGATGACTACAACACTCAGCGATCCTATGTGGATCAGTGCTACCGATCCTGTGTGGGTCCGATCCTATGTGGGTCAGCGCTCAGCGGTGCAGTGTGAGCCAGTTCCTATAGATCCTGTGTGTGTCCGATCCTGTGTGGGTCTTTGCGGGGGTTAGTTACCTATCAATCCTTTGTGGGTCAGATCTTTTGTGGGTCATTGTGGGAGTTAGTACCTATCGATCCTTTGTGGGTCCGACGGCTTAGATGAATAAGTGGCAATATCTGATCATCTCTATCATCGTACGAAAAAGTATACCTGTGTGAGCTGAATCTTATTTTACTTTCCTTTGTGGATTGTGTTGTGCTATTCTATGTGGATTACGTTTGGCTTTCCTTTGTGGATTGTGTTGAGCAATCCTGTGTGGATTACGTTTTACTTTCCTATGTGGTCTGGGTTGTACTTGGGCTCGGATATTTGAGCCGAACGAGAATTGATGACTTAGGTATATGTATGGGCATATACCTAAGTAGTGTCGGATGTTACTTCGTGATTGTATCCTTCCTTTTTGGATTATCCTTTGTGGATTTTGGGAGACCTACAGGGGTCTCGGGGTCCCTACTGAGTAGATTATACTCACCGCTTCCTAGGCTATGCCCGCACTACGTTGTGTTGGTTGCAGACGACGGACATCGTTGATCGTGGTTGAGGCTTGTGGAGCAGGATGGTACCTGGAGGTGGACCACTGGGCGGGACGTACTCAGAGAGGACGGCTGGAACTGAGGAGCAGAGGAGGCTATCTGTACTCACCCTTCAGTTGGGATTTGCAGTGGACAGCTCGGCGTTGCGGCTTTACTTTTCAATTGTTGTTTTTCCCTTCCAGTTGTACTTTACTTTCAGTTTGGGTTTGTATACTGGCCCACTTACTTTTCTGCACTTACTATTGTACCAGCTTTTCTTTAGTGTTTACTTCTACTGCTTGCTTGCTCTGTGGTGTTCGTTTAATTTACAAATGCAATGCCTTCCCTTTTTATCGAGAATTTACGCCTTGGTGCTAGTCGCTAGCCCCTGGCCTATGGAAGGCGGGCTTGGGGTAGTCACGACACGGGTCCTATGGACGGGTCCTGAAAAATTGGTATCAGAGGAGTTTGGTTCTACCACAGAACCTGGGACTCTGATCTTTTTCTATGTGAAGAAATAGTGTTAAGCGTATTGGGTGTAGTTATCAGTCCAGGTAGTCCAGTGTTGGTGTGGCGTCCGATGTATCCGTACACCAGGACCCTGACTTCTGATTTCCGACTTAATGCACAAAAACATTGATTGCATGTGTGATTCAAGTTTTGTTTGTGATTACTTTGTGTCAGCTCACCAGGTATACTGTTCTGACCATGGCGCACCTGTTTCCTTTTCAAGATGGCCCCACGACGGCTGCCAGCTAGGGTTCCGAGAGTTGTGCGTGACGACAGCCCACCGAGCGACGAGGCCTCGGTGCAGAGCCCTTTGACAGCTGAGGCACCGTCGGTACCTCTACTCGCCGAGCCACCAATGCTTCCAGCCCTAGCCGCTGACGATGCACGTCGCCTTAGTCCACTGCACGAGTTACAACACCAGTGACCGCCCAGGTTCCACGGGGAGACAAATCCCCAGGCAGCCGTGGATTGGCTGGAGGCAGTGGTGAGAGTTTTCAGGTTATTGAGGACACTAGCAGACCTCATGGTGATCCTCGCAGCGAGCCTACTGCACGCGACAAATGTCAGATGGTGGAGCTTGATGCTCCAGGTGCACGATGAGGCATCTCTCCTCTGGACGGGCTTTGAGAGACTCTTCCGCTCGGAGTTCATCTCAGCCACCCTCCGTGCAGTGCGTATCCAGGATCTTCTTCAGCTGCGGAAGGGCGGCTTGAAAGTCGCCCAGTACTCGGCGAGATTTACCGATCTCTCACGCTACTCGACAAACATGGTATGAGACGCATTATTTCGGGCCCGGACCTTTGAGCAGGTATTGAGACACGAGATCAGGGCATCGCTGATATCCCTCAGCATTCTGACCCAGACAGGAGTACTGGAGCGAGCCCTTTTGATCGAGAGCTTTCTTGCTGAGTCTACACCAGCACCGAGACCCACCGCAGGGCGGCATGTAGCAGAGTCTTCTGCAGTAGGCAGTCGACGGATGACTCATGGGTCCAGGAAGACCAGACCCTCAGGAAGACGACCTCAGGACACTGGCTCAGCAGTGCGGGGCACACAGCATGGAGCCAATCTTTCGAGAGGCAGGCAGTGCTACTCATGTGGCGGGCAGGGCCACATGGCTCGTGACTACCCGAACCACCATGCCGAGGAGCAACAAACGGTTGAGGGACCACCCTCGCAGAGGTAGAGGGTTGACCATGGCGGTCCGCAGGGAGCAGGCGGATGAGGCAGAGGAGCTGGCCGAGCAGCAGGTGGTGGGCGGCGCTTTGAGGCTCTACCACCACCACCACCAGGAGGTCCACCCCGACTACAGGGAGCTGGCAGGCTGAGACAGGCACATCTCCAGGCAGTGGAGGCCTATGACCACAGCGCACCCAAGATGATTCGAGGTACTATCTGTGTCTATTCCACCTTTGCTGCATTACTTATAGACAGAGGAGCGAGTCATTATTTCATAGCCACTTCCCTTGTTCGGAGCTCGGAGATTCCGACAGAGCCGTTGGCTCAATCATTACGGCTAGAGACTCCTACGGGATAAGACTCAACGATTACGCACTGGTGCCGGTAGTGTGAGCTTACTCTAGGAGGTGAGAGCTTTGGCTGGGATCTTCTTGTAGCAACGTCGAGGCCTTACAACGTCATCTTGGGCATAGATTGGTTATCTACAGTCTATGCTCAGATTGACTGTATTGGGCGCAAGGTGCGATGTGTACACACCAACGGGAGTAGGTTCACCTTCCCTGGTGATAAGGGAGCCTTCGCAGCACAGGATGGACTCTCACAGAGGAAAGGACAACCCATCACTCATCAGTTGGCTAGCCTCATCCTAGGAGCAGTTGACGTGCAGAGTCCTAGTTTTCCTGTAGTGGTGGATCAGTATGAGGACGTTTTTCCCAACGATGTTCCAGGACTACCTCCTCACAGAGAGGTAGACTTGTATATTAACATGTACCCCGGGACAGCCCCGATATCGACTCTAGCATATCGGATGGCCCCCGCTGAGCTTCGAGAGCTACGGGTACAGTTGGAGGACTTTCAGGGCAAGGGGTTCATCCGACCTAGTGTTTCACCCTGGGCTTCCCCGATTTTTTTCGCCAAGAAGGTGGACAGGAGCTTGCGACTTTGTGTCGACTATCGTCTCCTGAACTAGGTGACAGTGAGGAACAATTATCCGCTACCAAGGATTGATGAACACTTCGATCAGATCAAGGGAGCACTGTGGTTCTCAAAGATAGACCTCAGGTCAGGCTATCATCAGCTCAGAGTTCAGGATGAGGACGTGCAGAAGACGACCTTCAGGTGTCAGTATGGCCACTATGAGTTCTTGGTTATGCCATTCGGCATAACCAATGCTCCAGCAGTGTTCATGGCCCTCATGAACAGGATCTTTCGTCCATACCTCGATTGATTTGTCGTGGTCTTCATCGACGACATTTTGATTTACTCGACCACTGAGGAGGAGCATGCCTACCACTTGCGGGTTGTACTAGACACACTCAAAGAGAACCAGCTTTATGGTAAGCTCTCGAAGTGCCAGTTCTGGATACGTGAGGTCCACTTCTTGGGACACGTCATCTCTGAGGCGGGCGTTGCAGTGGATCCTGTGAAGATCGAGGCAGTGCTAGCTTGGGAGCCACCCAGGAGCGTGATAGAGGTACACAGTTTCTTGGGACTAGCTGGATACTACTGGAGATGTGTGCCAGACTTCTCCAGAGTTGCGGCACCACTCTCACCTTTGACGAAGAAGGGGAAACCCTTTTTGTGGTCAAACAGATGTCAGAAGAGCTTCCAAGAGCTGAGACAGAGATTAACCAGCGCACCTATCTTGAGGTTGCCTGAGGAGGGAGTAGGGTACGTAGTCTACTACGATGCATCAAGGACTGGACATGGATGTGTCCTGATGCAGGAGAGGGCTGTGATCACCTATGGATCACGTTAGTTGAGGCCGCATGAGAAGAACTATGCTACCCATGACCTGGAGTTCGCAGGAGTGGTCTTCGCTCTGAAGACATGGCGACACTACCTGATGGGCAAGCACTTTACAGTCTTTTCTGACCATCAGAGTATCAGGTACATCTTCTCTTAGAAGGACCTGAACCTGAGACAACGACGATGGCTCGAGTTCCTCCAGGACTATGACTTTAAGATATTCTATACTCATGGGAAGGGGAACATGGTAGCCGATGATCTCAGCAGGAGGACAGGCATTCAGCTACTTGAGGAGGTGACAGAGAAACTAGCCTCTTTGCAGATATCCTTCGTGGATAGAGATGGAGCAGCCTTCCTTCAGTCTCTCATAGTCACCCCTCCACTACTGCAGCGGGTCAGAGAGGCACAGCGTGGGGACGATGACTGTGAGATGAGGCATGCACAGATATCCTCAGGACAGGCACCTGATGGTTTCTCCTTTGGATCAGAGCACGAAATCCTTTTCAGAGGACGTACCTTGGTACCAGTTGCTTTACAAGGGGAGGTGCTAAGAGAGTTTCACATTTCTCCTTTGGCGGTACATCCTGGAGTGGCGAAGATGTACCAGGACCTCAGATGACATCACTGGTGGCCGGTCATGAAGAAAGTTGTGGCAGAGTTCATTTCTCGATGCCTCACCTTCCAGTAAGTGAAGGCAGAGCATCAGGTACCAGCAGGCTTGGTACAACCCTTGGAGGTCCCAGAGTGGAAGTGGTATGGGATATCTATGGACTTCGTGACCATACTTCCATGCACTTCCAGAGGTCACCACTCCATTTGGGTGATTTTCGACCGACTCACCAAGTCAGCTCACTTCTTACCCATCAGAGAGCAGGGCTCAGTAGAGAGCTTGGGACGTCTCTACGTTCAGGAGATTGTGCAGATTCATGGTGTGCCATTATCTATCGTCTCCGATCGAGATTCTCTCTTTACTTTCCGGATTTGGAAGGGGTTACAGGAGGCGTTCGGGATGCAGCTACGTCTGAGCACTACCTTTCACCCTCATACGGATGGTCAGACGGAGAGGACCATTCAGACTCTCGAGGACATGCTCCGCGCATGTTTCCTAGAATTTGGTCGCAGCTGGGAGGACCACCTTCCCTTGGTGGAGTTTGCGTACAACAGTAGTTACCACTCCACCATCGGGATGGCACCATACGAGGCGTTGTACGACCGACCTTGCAGATCTTATTTGTGCTGGACAAACCCTGGTAAGTCAGCACTTGTGGGACTAGAGATGGTCCAGGCCATGACAGAGAAGGTCCTGGTCATCCAGGAGTGGATGAGGATAGCTCAGAGCTGGCAGAAGTCTTATGCTGATAGGAGGCGGAGGCCACTAGAGTTCGAGGATGAAAACCACGTCTTCTTGTGTGTCTCATCTCGATGTGGATTACAAAGATTTGGACGAGGCGGAAAGTTGTCTCCATGCTTCATCGGACCCTTCCAGGTCCTCAACAGGATTGGCGAGGTGGCTTATCGCCTGGCTCTACCACCTCAATTGCACCGAGTGCACAACGTCTTCCACGTATCTCAGATGAGGAGATACGTGCACAACCCAACACATATCATTGACCATGGGGAGCTAGACGTTGATGATGGGGTGACTTTTATGAAGGTTCCAGTGGAGATCGAGGATCGATAGGAGCGGGTCCTATGTGGATGGTCGATTCCTCTAGTGCGCATCAGATGGCAGCACGGGAACCTCCAGGAGGGAACTTGGGAGCGGGAGGCTCAGATGCCTGCTCAGTACCCACATTTGTTTCCCTAGCTTATGATGTATCTTTATGGGGACGTAAATACCTGAGGTGGGAGTAATATAAAGACCCGTAAAATTCAAGGAAATTTTTTTCTTAATTTTATTTGGGATTTTACATTAACACAGTTTCTGACGGCACTTGATTCCGAGGCCCAGTGTGTCTGGAATTTCTATTTGATGTTTAGATCGGGTACGTTTAGTGAATGAACGAGCAGGAATTTCTAACTTTTGAACCGGTGCTCGGAATCGAATTCTGAGGGCACCGATTGAACCGTAGCGCCGGTAATTGCTTAGGAACACCATTTTCGGAGTTGCCTTTACACGAGAGAAGTTGTTAATTTATGGGGAAGGTAAAATAAAATTTATGAAACAATTTTATTTTTACTTTAAGTGGTTTAATATTTGGGTGAAAGTTGGGTAACTACCCAACTTCCCAAGGGAGGTTATGAGGGTGGTGGGGCCCACACAAAACCTACCCCTTCATATTCTTAATCCCCCTCAACTCACCATTATGGATGACAACTTATCATGAATTAATTAAGTGGAATTAATTCAAACTCTTGAAATTGAAAAGTTTATGTTTCGTTAATAAAATAAGAGATAAACTTATTTTATTTGTGGTTGGAACCTTGTTGTGTGAACTTTGGGAGAAAATCCAAGGAACTTGAGGAACTTCTTAATCTTCAACGAAGAACGCGAAGAACACATCGGTCTCCGACGAAGAACACCGAATTCTTGGAAACCGATTACGCGACGCCGTGAACCGCAATGCTGTCAATGTCTTCTTTCATGACGTCTCTTCCCGCGATGAATCCTCGTCTGAGGAACCTCCGTTCAAGCTCGCACGAGGTAGGGGTTATTTTATTTTGTTCGTGAATTCTACCTTGTCGTTCTTTATGGAAATATGACCAATTGCTATCGATTAACGAGAGGGGGATGGACCGCACAAACACGGCCAACCCTCCTCCCTTTTTACATGTTATTGTTTCTAATGTGGTTGGAACGGAAATGGCGCGGTGCCATCGCACCGCACGGGATCGTGCAACAAGGAATGTGCGGCGCCATCGCGCCACACTGTGAAATTGAACTAAGTCGCGGCGCCGTCGCGCCGCGCCGGAGAACCACAAAATCACCTTGGCCGGAGAGGGGCCGCGGCATAGGGGTGCGGCGCCATTGCGCTGCACTGGACGAATGAAGGCCACGACCGGTACCGGGCCGCGGTGGAGCGTGGGAAACGGCGGCCGAAAATGGGCCGCCGGCGTCAGAGCAGGACCGACGGCCAGAAATGGGCCACCGGCGTCAGAGCAGGGAGGGGACCGGCCGTCGCCGGTCCTGTGGTGGTAGCAACCGGGCGGCCGGATAGGAGAAAAGTTGGGGGTTCAAACCCCTGTCCGGCCAGCTAGCGGCCCCCATAAAGGGGGGCCGCGATTACAAAACACGGGGGGGGGGGGGGGGGGGGGGGGGGTTGCCCCCCCCCCCCCCCCCCGCAAACCGAACGGCTCGGTCATTCGGCCGAGCCAGCTGGCGCTGTGCGCCAGTGCGCCGGGCCACCAGGCCGGGCGCTGAGCCGGGCCACGCCAGCCGGGCCGGGTCGGTCTGGGCCCGAAACCCCCGTTTTCAGACCCTTTTGGATCTTTTGCCCATATCTCGGGCTACGGACCTCCGATCAATGCACCGTAAGCGGTGATGCGATCCTTGGATCGAGACAGTCGGTTCGGTATATCTCACTCAAGGTTTTGGAGAACTTTCGGTCCGGCTAGGTTGGTTCGTACACGAAACCAACCGGGCCCTCAGAGCGGAAACACTTATAACTTGAGTTTCGGACGTCCGATTGACGTGCCGTCGACTTGGTTGGATTCCTCTTAGTGAGACAGATCTTTTGGCTTACTCCGACTGAGGTTTGGACGCAGGTGGAGTATGGTCGTGTTGGTTTTGACTTAAAAACCAATCGGGCCCCTAGGACGAAAAAGCCAATAACTCTCAGACCGGGCGTCTGATTGACGCGCCGTCTGCGACGTTGAGTTCCTGTTGACGATACAGAACTTTTGGATACATCAACTCCGGACGTTGTGTCAGTTGATGTATCAGCCTCTCAGCTCGTGGAGCAGACCCTTCCGAATGAGCTTGCTTTGTGCGGGGACCCTAGTGCTGGCTACGTTTGCGACTGTGACAACGACGACTGTACAGAGATCCTCAGTGGATTCGATGGCGACGACTAAAGCACTCAGCCATCCTATGTGGATTAGTGCTACCAATCCTGTGTGGGTCCGATCCTATGTGGGTCAGTGCTCATCGATTCTGTGTGAGCCAGCGCCTACAGATCCTGTGTGGGTCTGATCTTGTGTGGGTCTTTGCGGGGGTTAGTTACCTATCGATCCTTTCTAGGTCAGATCCTTTGTGGGTCATTGCGGGTGTTAGTACCAATCGATCCTTTGTGGGTCCTAAGGCTTAACTGAATCAGTGGCAATATCTGGTCATCTCTATCATCATACAAAGAAGTATACCTATGTGAGCTGAATCATGTTTTGCTTTCCTTTTTGGATTGTGTTGTGCTATCCTGTGTAGATTACGTTTGACTTTCTTTTGTGGATTGTGTTGATCTATCCTGTGTGGATTACGTTTTGCTTTCCTATGTGGTCTGGGTTGTACTTGGGCTCGGATATTGGAGCCGAACCAGAATTGATGACTTAGGTATATGTATGGGCATATACCTAAGTAGTGTCAGATGTTACTTCATGATTGTATCCTTCCTTTTTGGATTATCCTTTGTGGATTCTGGGAGACCTACGGGGGTCTTGGGGTCCCTACTGAGTAGCTTATACTCAACCCTACACGAGCTATGCCCACACTATGTTGTGTTGGTTGCAGATGATGGACAGCGTTGATCGTGGTTGAGGCTTGTGGAACAGGACAATACCTGGAGGTGGACCACTGGGCGGGACGTACTCGGAGCGGACGGCTAGACCCGAGGAGCAGAGGAGGCTATTTGTACTCACCCTTCAGGTGGGATTTCGAGTGGACAGCTCGGCGTTATGACTTTACTTTTCAATTGTTGTTTTTCCCTTCCAGTTGTACTTTACTTTCAGTTTGGGTTTGCATACTGGACCACTTACTTTTCCGCACTTACTGTTGTACCAGCTTGTCCTTAGTGTTTACTTCTACTGCTTGCTTGCTCTATGGTGTTCATTTACTTTACAAAGGCAATGTCTTCCCTTTTTATCGAGAATTTACGCCTTGGTTCTAGTTGCCAGCCCCTGGCCTATGGAAGGCGGGCATGGGGTAGTCATGGTACGGGCCCTAAGGACGGGTCGTGACAATTTATAAAACCACTATTTTTTTCTCGGAAAACTTATTGGTTAACTTTTTTATATAAAATATTATTTCCATTTTTATTTTAAATGGTCTTTGATATTTTCATTAAACCACACAAAAATGTTTTAAATTTTAATGTTTCTAAAAAAAACTTTTACATGTTATCACTTCAATTTGGCATAAATTATTATGATATATGATTGTTTTACCTTATTAATGTCCATGTATGTTTGAATTACCTTTTTCCATGGACACTCTTATGATATTCCCATTCAATATGTTTATGACAGGGTTATGATACCCATTTCTTTCCATGGGCACCCTTATGTTTATGTATGATTGATTATGTATGATTAACAATGTGGAAAACATATTCACGAACATGTTAATATGGGTTCTCTAGATAGATCTCCAAGTCAATGGGAAAATTTGAGTCACATGAGACATTATGTGCAATGGGCTTGGCGGTTAGCCTTGACTCGTGCTACCATGTGCAACGGTCTTGGTGGTTAACCTTGAATGGTGCATCTCTATGTGCAACAAGCCTTGAATCATGCTAAATTCATGTTTTATGTTGTCTACACATTATTATGACTCCATGTTTATATGATCCCATGTTTATATATTTTGATTACACATGTTCCATGCCTTTTTATATCATTATTACATACCTTCCCACCCATGTTCTAAAGATTTGTTACTTTTTTTCCCTTACTAGGATTTTAGCTCATCTGTTTGTTCATGTTATCCCCAGGTTACCCTATGAAGTTGTATGATCACAATGGAAGTTAGGATATCTTTACGATTATTAAATAATGAAATGTTTTATTTAGTTCCATGTTTTCAGTTTTATGTACCTAGTCTTACAAGAGACGAGACTTCACGATCCTTGGCTTGTAATATGATGTTTTATTAATATTAAAGTCATGTGATGATATGTTTAAAAGGATAGGGTTGCTATAGTTGGTATCATAGGATGGTCTAGTTAGTTTTGGATATTAGTAATAGAGAAATTTAGTAAGAACCCTAGGTATAAGACTAAGTATAAGAAAACATCCCAAAATTTTGATAATTATAGAGTAGGTGGTTTATCAAGAAAATACATCCTTATCTAGATACAAACATGTAGAGGTGGATCTACCATAGTTGTATCTAGTGGTAAAAACCAAAAACACTGCTTTGAGCTGGACTTAAATGATAACTATTGCATGACAATGAGTCATGCTTCACTCTTGGTTTGAAACTCTTGGGGGGGATATGATTTGGTAAATTAATGAGATTAGTAAGAAACATTAATATGGAAAAAAGATCCCATAATAATATAAGTTAAGAAATAGATCGAGGATAACCTATATTTAATGTTAGGGAATCAAATGTTAGGATATTACTCTCCTTTAAAAGTTTATCATTTTATGTTCAAAGTTTCCTTTTTTTCTTGATAGCTTAGTATACAAGACCTATAATTGTATGTTATTTTTATTAGGTAATGGTAAGAAATAGAATGAAACTTTCTAATAATCAATGGGATAGGCAATGTGAATATTTCCCCAATGATATGCCAAATTTGATGGGATCGAGTTATAAAAATATCATAACAATACTTGCTCAGTTGTCTCAAGTTATGAATAATAACTTAAATCACATGGAACTCCTCCTCCCATAAGGAAAGAGCAAGTTTTAGTTGTATCCTTTATGTGAAAAATACCTACCATGTTTAGTGGATCTTCTGATCCCCTCCTCACTGAATAGAGGATTAACTCTATTGAAAAGATATTCTCTATCCTCTAGTTCTCAGAAGAAGATAAAGTCATACTAACGGTATATCATTTTGATGGGGAAGCTGATTAGTGGTGGACATTAATATAGAATACTAAGTCCCAATAGGAAATTGAATCCAAGGATTGAGAGGAAATCAAGAAGTTGTTTTTCAATAAATATTTTCCCCAAACCCTCTACCTAAATAAGGAAAGAGAGTTCATCTATCTCAAATAGAAAGAAGATGATTCCATTAAGACGTATGATGCAAACTTCAAAAGGCTTGAAAGATACACCTACATATTTTTCCTGAACATTGAAATCAAGGTGGATCACTTATTTAGCAGACAAAATCCAAGTCTACAAAAAGATTTGGTGGTTTGTGACTTTGATAGTTATGAATAGATTGTCTGTTGTGACCTCAAGGTTGAAACAGAGATTAGAGACTCTCAGTGGTCTCATGGTCATTGTGAAAAAAAAAGTAGAAAATGGAATCTAATATGGATGTTTTAGAAAATAAATCCCATTTTGGAAGGAATATAGAACACCCCACATGTCAAAATTGAAGGAAGAAGCATCTTAGGAATTGTTTAAAGGGAACCAAGAATTATTTCAAATATGGAAAGATGGGACATCTATAAAAGAATTGAAAAAGGGATATGGAGAATCCCACTAAGGTGGAAGAATAAAGGAGGGTTCAGATCAATGTTGAGCCTATAGTGCAGTGTTACAACTACAAGTACCATGGGTATTAAGTGAACAATTTCCCTAAGACAAGGGTTGTCAAAAACAATCAACAACATCTTAAAATAAAACAAGGAATGTATTATGATATCATTACTACTAAGGTGGACCTAGACAATGATGTGGTGATAGTTACACTGGTTATTCATTCAAGAATATAGAATTTACTATTTTATTCTGTTCAATGCATTCTTTATTATCATGAATTTTTAGTAGAACTATTCATATACCACCTCAAAATTTGGAGGATAAGTTATCTATGAAAACATAGAGTGGGAAAATTATTTCATCCAAGGTTTATAAATCCTTCCTCATATATGTTTGTGGACTGAACCTCCCCAGAATTCTTGTCATATATCCTTTAGTGGAGTTTTATGTTATCTTGGGCATGGATTGGCTATCTTTATACAAAGACAACATCAAATTTTTGAAATGGGTGATCACACTTCACATTCCTGAGAATTTTATAATTATATACATGTTTAAGGAGGAATATGAATCTCATTTTGAATCATTATCTCAAGTGTGGATATTAATTCTTTATGAGCAATCACTTCTAGCTCAAATGATTGAGACAAAGGAGAAAATCACGCGCAATGATATTCCCATTGTGAGGGATTAAACTGATGTATTCCTTAAAGAGTTTCCTAGTATTTCTCTAAATAGAGTCGTTGAGTTCTCAATTGAACTTATTCTTGGATCCCTACATATATCAATGACACCTTAATGAATAGCCACCATAGAGATAGAAGAGCTAAAGAAGTAGTTATAAGAGAATCTGGAGAAGGGTTTTATATTCCAGAGTACTTCACCATGGGGTGTGTCAGTACTCTTCGTCAATAAGAAGGATGGATAAATGAACCTCTACCTTGATTATCATGAGCTCAATAAAATCATGATAAAGAACAAGTATCCCCTGCCACTGATAGATTAATTGTCTGATCATCTTCATGGGTCCAATTATTTCTCTAAGGCGGAACTTTAGTCTGGATATCACCAATTACAGGTGAGGAAAAAATATATTCCAAATAATTCCATTCAAATGAGGTACATACACTATGATATCATATTTATGCCCTTAGGGCTCACTAATTCTCCATCAATTTTCATGGATTTAATGAACAATGTTTTTAGATATTACATAGAAAAAAATTGGTCGTCTTTATCGATGATATTCTGATATACTCTAAGAGCAAAGAGGAACATGAGGATAATTTGAATACTATGATAAAGACTTTATAAAAGGAGAAAATATATGATAAGTATAGTAAATGTGAGTTCTAGATGGATGAAGTATCATTCTTGGGGAATGTTATCACCAACAAAGGGACATATATGGACCCTTCCAAGACAAAGGCAATTAAAGAGTGGCCCAGGCCAATATCTGTAATAGAGATCTGCATATTTTTGGGTCTATCTCCATATTATCAAAGATTTGTGAAGAACTTATCACGATTGATGAACCCAATGACCATAATGACATGGAAGGGAGTGAAGTTCTCCTAGACTCAATAATGTGAAGACTGATTTAAGGTGTTGAAAAAGCGGCTTATCACTGTGCCAATACTGATACTCCCAATAAGTGGAGAACTATTTATGGTGTAGAATGATGATTCAAAGAAGTGAATAGGATGTGTGATGATAAAAAATGATAAATTGATAGCCTATGCCTCAAGGCAGCTAAAAATACATGAGAAAAACTATCCTATGCATGATCTAGAGTTCATAGTTGAGGTCTTTTAGTTGAAAAACTGGCAACATTATATCTATGGAGATAATTTTGAGACATATACTGATCAAAATATTCTAAAATATATATTCATAAAAAAAGACCTTAATATGCACCAATGAAGATTGTTAGAGCTCATAAAGGATTATTAATATCCAATCCACTGCCATCCCAGTAAGGAAAATAAGGTGGAAAATGCTCTTAGTAGAAATGATTTTACATCTTTATCAATGATGAGATTTTAAAAGGATCCAATATTCTTATATTTTAAAAGGATTTAAATGAGAATAATTAATGGAATAATATCATCAATCATTTATCAAATGATTTCTCAACCACCCATCATGTAGTAAATAATGGTTGCTCAAAGAAAAGATGTGGAAATTCAGAAAATGGTGGAAACCATTAGAAATGGGGAATCCTTTGAGTTCAAGATTGAAGAGGAATGAGTGGTAATATTTGGGTCATGAATATGTGTATTATTCGATCCACAGATAAAGAAGGAGATCTTGAATGATGCACATAACTCAACCTTATCAATTCACCCAGGGAGCACAAAGATGTATTGAGATCTCTGAGAGAACTTTTGGTGGGATAATATGAAGAAGGAGATTGCTGCATATACATTAAAGTGATTGGTATATCAATAAGTAAATACTAAATGAAAAAAGTATAATGGGATTATGAAACCACTACCCATAACAATATGGAAGTTATAGAACATCACCATGGACTTTTTCATCGAACTCCAAGGATATCCATAGGAAACAATGCTATATAGGTCATTATGGATCGTCTTAAGAAGACAGCTCACTATATCTCAATTCGATAGGACTTATCCTTGAATCAAATTTCATAGATATATATCAAATATGTGGTAAGGATTCGTGGAATTCCACTATCTATTGTATCCGATAGATATATGAGATTCACCTCGATGTTCTTGAAAAATCTCCAACATGCTCTAAGCACTGAACTAAACATCTGTACGACCAATCGATGTCAAACTGATGGAAAATCTTAGTGAACTATTCGGGAACTAGAATACATGTTGAGAGTGTGTTCTATGGAATTAAAAAGAGGGTGGGACCAACATCTTCCACTGGTTGAATTATCCTACAATAACAGTTTCCACTCCAGCATCTGAATGACACCATATGAAACCCTTTATGGGAAAATTTCAGAACACCGACATGTTGGGAAGAAGTTGGTGAGCATAATATTCTAGGACCTAAAATGGTCCAAAAAATGGTGGAGATGTGAAAACCATTCAGCATCACATCAAGGTATCCCAAAGTCGGTAGAAGAGTTATGTGGACAATCGTTGACGGGACATTGATTTCAATGTTGGAGACATGGTATTCCTCCGCATATCTCTATGGGAAAAGGTCATGAGATTTGGGAAGAAAGGAAAGCTAAGTCCAAGGTACATTAGCCCCTTCGATATTATTGATTTTTTTCAGGGTAATGGCCTATCAAATGGAACTTCCACCAACCATGTATAAAGTACACGATGTCTTCTATGTAATCCTTTTAAGGAAGTACATACCATATCCTTCACATGTACTCTCTTTAGAGGTGGTATAGTTAGAGAATGATCTTTCTTATAAAGAGTAGCCAGTGAAGATCTTAGATCTTAGAGATAAAGTCATATGTAACAAGACTACTCACCTGGTCAAAGTACTATGGATGAACCATATGTACCAAGAGGAAACATGGGAATTGGAGGAGGCAATGAAAGAAAAGTACCTACACCTATTTATGCCTTAGAATGTAAAAACAATTTGAGGGAGAAATTTCATAAGGGGGGAAGAATGTAATGACACAATGTCTTATCAATGAAAATTTCCTTCTTATAATTATGTCATATAATCACATGAAATCACAAATCAATGAACTATTAAGTACTATGTGACCTTTAAAAATAAATTGTCCACTTATGTGTCTTGAATTTTAAAAATATGACATACACTATTGCGTTTAGGGCGATTCTTGGGGTATGATGGAAGAAACATATTTTTTTGGTGAATAGTAACCAACCCTTATAAATAGTAACATACCCATATGAACAGTAATATGACCCTTTTGAATAGTAAATCATCCAAAATAATAGTAACCTCAACCTTGAATGTATAAATAAAATTTAGGCATCTTATAAGAGATAATATGACCATAGTAAATAAATTGGTATTTTTGTAAGTCATAAATAAATAAATAAATAATTTAAAAGAAAATTTCTATTTGTAAAAGGTGTTTGTAAATTGAAATTTTTATTTTTTATGGTTTTATGTCAATTTTATAAGACCTTATATAATTTTTTCAAAACATTATAAAATCAATTATAGTTTTAAAATTTGTATTTATCAAGTTAATTATAATTTTAATTAAAAATTAAATTAATCATGTTTAGAAAATTATTTTTGAAAATTGGATTTCGTTTTTGGATTCTTCACATCAAAAAATTTTTAGGGTGGAGTTTTGGGATTTTTCTAAAATACTTGAATTTTTTTATAAATAGTAAAATACTATAATTTACCGCATATATACATTTTATGTTAAATGAAATTTTTGTAGCATCATCACTAAGGTAAGAACCCTTATTTCAAACTCACATGCACATATTACTATTTGTTTCATGGAATCATCACTATTTCTTGTCTTATGGAAAAATAATAAACTAATGATTAAAATATTAAGAAAACCCTCATCCCCTCTACTATAAAACCCACCTGCACTCCCCTGTTCTCTTCACTCCTCTCAAGCGTTGTTCCTTAAATAAATTCTACTCAAATTTTCTCCAATATCATCCCCCACGCCCAACATCCATTCTTCTCTTCAAAGACTAAATCTTATCCCCTTAAGAGGCTCTTAAAGAAGAAACATTTAAGTGGTAAATTCCTCTTTTCATTTATTTTACTTTATTTTCAAGTTCCTTTATTTTTATTTTCTATCCTTACCTCTCCTCATCCAAATGTTATCGAAACTTCAATACAATACAAGTAATTTAAATTTTTTATGATGATGGAATAAGTTATTATTGTCCTTTTTACCCTTCTTTTATACTAGTAGAAAAAACACAATCTGTGATGTGTTAATTTACCACATTCAAGGATGATGAGTTTTAAATTTAAATTATTGTATTCAATTGAGGTCATTAAACCATTATTATGTTTGAACCAGATTATAATATATGTATTATGTCTCATCTATGGTTAGTGAATCTTTTTTTACACATGTTTTTGATTTATAAAAAAAATGGGTTCATTGTGATCAAAGACAACCAATTAACCCAAAAGATTGTCACAAATATTTTATATAATGATTCATATTCACTCCATGTAACCAAATGAAATTTATAACCATGTAACCTTATGGATTTCTAATAATAAAATATTACTCTAATTCTAGAAAACCATCCTCATTTTACATGATTATCCATTCATGTATATAAGTAAATCAATAATGAATCAAACAGACACAAACAATGAAATTAAACCACATTACCAATCAAAAAGGTTATTAATGAACTCAAAAAGGTTATAATAAATAAATTACATGTATAAGAGGTTCTAGAATTATTAATTAATTATTCACTTCATTAATATCAAGTGGAAAACACAATCAATCTTAAGGTAAGGGATCTTCTCTTTCTCGCTTTTATTCAAGAATATCCTCTATGTTATGCCCTTTTATTTTTTAATACCTAATAATAGGGTATGTTTTTAACCACCCCAAACTTCCCTCATGATATATTAAATATGTGATACCCATTTATCTCTCATTAATACCTCTTATGTACACTTGTTACTATGCTCAGCTTAAAGGATTTTAACTTAACCACCATTATTACCTTGGGTTATTCTTACTCTCTTTTTACCCAAATAAAATAATATAATATATTTATTTAATTATTATAATTTCTATTTATACATCCAAAATCATGTATCTAGATCCATTAATCATTATCTTTTGGGGGATATACATGATTTTAAGTGATTCTTTCCCAAATACTTCCCAATAATGAAACCCATTTTAAGGGAACTTCTTGATTTCTTACACAATTCAAAGTACAATATCTGATCTATTATTAAGAAACCATTATATTAATAAAACCAATCTTTTTATAATTAAAGCATTCTTGGTTAACTTCTTATTTTATATAAAATATTATTCCCTTTTCTGTTTTAAATGGTCATTGATATTTTCATTAAACCGCACTAAAATGTTTTAATATTAATGTTTATTAAAAACAATTTTACATGTTATCACTTCATTGGAATCAATTATTATGATATATTCTTATTTTACCTTATTAATTTCCATTTTTTTAATTCCCTTATTTCAAGGACACTTTTTTGATATGCCCATTCATCACATTTTATGACATTATTAAGATTCTCAATTCTTTCCATGGGTACCCTTATGTTTATGTGTGATTGATTATGTATGATTATCAGTTGGAAAACATATTAATGAACATGTTAAGATTGGTTCACCAAAATAGTACTCTGATGCATTGGGTAAAGTTGAGTCTC
This sequence comes from Viscum album, assembly GCA_963277665.1. Classification (NCBI taxonomy): domain Eukaryota; kingdom Viridiplantae; phylum Streptophyta; class Magnoliopsida; order Santalales; family Viscaceae; genus Viscum; species Viscum album. Next base: position 147,367 of record CAUJRU010001254.1, on the reverse strand, counting down.
CTAAGACGTTATGTGTAACGGTGTTGGCGGTTAGACTTGACTTGTGCTACTATGTGCAACGGTCTTGGTGGTTAACCTTGACTTGCGATCCTCTATATGAAATGAGCCTTCACTTGTGATAAAGTCATGTTTTATGTTGTTTCCAAATCATTATGACTCTATTGTTAAATGATCCCATGTTTATATGTTATGATTTCATATGTTCCATTCATTTTTATATCATTATACCATGACTTCTAACCCATGCGCTAAAGCTTTATTACTATGCTTTTCCCTTATTGGGATTTTATCTCATCCCTTTGTTCATATTATCCCCAGGTTACCCTATGATGATGTCTAATCAAAATTGATGTTAGGATCTCTTCATGAATATTAAATAAAGAAATGTTTTATTTAGTCCCATGTTTTCAGTTTTATATACGTAGTCTTCCAATACACTAGACTTCACGATCCTTATATTGTAATATGATGTTTTATTATGCTTAAAATCATGTAATAATATGTGTAAATGGATAGGGTCTCTATAAAAAAGGTCAAATAATATAATTTTGAAGCTTAATTTCATGAGGTATTTTATTAAAAAATGAAATATCACTCTTAGTAGAGTTCCATAAAGGGTTACTCGGTAGACCCCCTTATTAAAACCAAATGTAAAGACCTAGAAATTCTGTATAATTTTTTTAAATTATATGGAATTATTACAAGACTGTGAAAATTGAAAACATGTGATTCTGAGGCCAGGAGATCCTGAAATATAATTTTGAACTTTTTTAAGGTACCTTCGGTAAAAGTGCGAGTGGGGTTTTTTATCTTTGGAATTGGTGCTCAGATTGAAAATTTGGGGGCACCATTGAATTCGCAGTTCCAGGATTCACTTAGGCAAATATTAACATCAACTAGAAAGGGTTGTATGGAAAAAATAATTTTTTAGACCTTTTGGAATAATAATTATAAAATAACTATAATTTATTTTATTCTTTTCTTCCACCGTTGAGAGATAGTTGGCGAAACTATAGTGTAATGACAGTCATTAAGTGAATAAAAATTAATGAATTTTTTCTTTGGTTGTGTATCGAAATTATTGTGTGTTGAATTGGTTCATTAATTATGTTTCATTAATGAACCCAATTAATGAATGCAACGTGGAGTGGGTTCTTTTTATTTAATCAATATGTTGGCGAATGGATTGGAAATCGTGGGGAAACCTCTGATGAAGCACCGATGAATTTTCACTTCAACAAAGAAAGGTGAACGAACAATGATCGTTAGAGGAATAAATTTGAAAATCGACGAGTAGCGATGAACGTCGAATGACAACGAATGTGAAATTACTTCCTTCATCCGCAAAGAATTCCACCAAATCAAGGTAGGGGGATTAATTGTTTTATTTTTTTAAAAGACCCATCTTTCTCATTCTTGAAAAACACAACGAACGTGGATCAACCAACTAAAGGGTTAATCCATGAATCATTGGTTCTTGTGAGTGGTTGTTGCAGGGTCTTGATTTGGATATTTCCTTCTTTCAAATTATGATTGATGTTTTCCCCATGTTAAAACAATAACGAGGAGGGTGTGGGCCAATCCAAACAAGGCTCAGACCCCAACCATTCTTGGTTTATGTGATTTATTTGTGAATGACTAGGAAATGTGGAGGTAAGATGAATGTAAGAGCCTTGTAGTGAATGAGGTGAACCGAGAGGCCTGCAGGCCCATACGGAAAAGAAAACGAACCACTGTAGCATCTCTAGTGGCCCGCGAAAATACCAGTTGGCACGGCACACCCATCGCGGCGGCGCTGGCTGGGGAATGCCGACCACATGGAGAAGAGGTGTGATAGAACAAATATTTTAAATTATTTTATTATGAATTACAATGTTTTTAATCCCACCAATGTGTTATTTAAAGGGAAATTGTCAAATTTTTTGTTTTAAGAGTATTTTTTACCTTAATTTGAAAAATGTTTTTTTGGATTTAAACAGTTTTAATTTATTTGAATGTTTCGGCCATAACATTTTCTAAATTGATCCAAATTGAAAACTTAATATTTTTTAGGTGTCTATGTTTGCTGGTATTCATTTTATCCTTATGGACCCAAAGCTCGATCCATCATTTGGAAGCCCAAATCCAGCTCAGAAGTCAGGCCCCAAAAACTAGGCAAAGAATTAAATAATTTTTTTATTGGGACCATATAGCATAAATGGATGAACCATTGGAGATGAAATTTTACATGGATCAAGAAAAAATCTGTAGGAAGAATTGTTATTAAGATTTCGGCACCTGATTCATTCATTATCAAGGCTATAAATGCGTTGGAACTCGGTGAATTGGAATACGAATAGTCAGAATGGGCATATTAAATATCCGAAGTAATTTGGATATATCTCTCTACCCACAAGTCCACTGATTCTATAATGTTTTTCATTGACAGAGGATAGATATTGTAACAAATTTAAGTAAGTAACATTTCCCAAATTCAGACATTAAGGAGGCCATCCACACACATTATTTCAAAAGATGATTTTGGATCCAAATATTTCACCCCCTTGCCTATAAAAATGTACTTCTTCTTCATTTCAGGGGGTTGGAAAAGTAGTTTACATTTTCTATAGTTTTATATTTTATTTTATTCTGTATTATATTTTTATGATTTTAATTTATATTAGTCTTCTTCTTTATACCTCATTCTTCCATTTTTACTTTAATGTGTTTCTCTCACCGTATTCGCTTCTAACTCGATGAGAATGGGGAACTAACCTCGATGTTTGTTATAGGGGGAGAATGGTGGTTGATTAAGTTTCATTGTTCTTAAATTTTAATTTATTTATTTAATTCTAAAAATTTTGGTGGTGGTTAAACAGATTATGGTGTGCGATTTCCCGATTTTCTCTATCACCATGTTTTTCTTCTCATTCATCATTTATCCTTCCCTTCACTATATAAGTTGTGCATATGATAGAGTATAGCTTGGGTAGTGATGGTCGACAAGGAGATCTACTAGAATAATTTAGGAAGAGTATTTCCCCACATGCAGAGATATCGGTGTTGGGTTAATAACATTTCTAATGGTATGGTGTAGTGTGATAGATCTCTATCACTACATTGAATTTACATTGAGAATATTTTAATAAACAATGATATCAACCATTATGATCCCCCAAGAACAAATGCCTTATTTATTTTTTACATCATTTTTTACACATTGTATATATATATTCATATTTTATGCATATATTCATATTTTATGCATCTTTAAAACTCATATTTATATTATAAATTTGTTAGGAAATAAATAGTGATGATAGAACTTCTGTGTTGTGTAATTTGCCTCCTCGAGACAAACCCTCAGACTGAACTATATTGGATGCTTAGGTAAATAATATTTTGATCGGGGATCTACAAAAAAATTCCCACGCATAAAATTGGTGCTGTTTCCGGGGAGGCACCACACATTCAGACACCGTTTTTTCATAAAAAAACAAAAAAAATCATAAATTTCAAAAACTAAAAAAACATCTTTGTTCATGATGTATTTCAATGGTGATTATTCTGAATTGACTAACAAATCTCAAGTCCAAAAAGAATATGATATTCAAAAATATCATATTCAAGAACTTCATGAAGAGGTAAAAAGATTGAAGAGAAATGCTGACAGGTTTGGGGAATATATTGGTTCACTACGAGAGTAACCCGAACCTGATCCTGAGCCGTAACCTGAACCAAAACGAGTGGTGGAAGAGATTTCACCGATCATTTTTTACGTCAAATAACACAAGGAGGGGGATAAGGAGATTCTAAAAAAATTAATCATATCATCCCAAACTCATCCATTTCTCAATGAGGCCCCTAATGTACACATGCCATCTAATTCACTTATAAGAGATCAACAATTTTTGGAAGAATCTTGGAATCACTTTTTTGATGAAAACATGAAACTTGATCTTCCCATATTTGATATTGAAAAATATAAACTTTTTGACCTCGCTTATTAATTGAAATATGATGAAGAAAATGTACCTTCTAAGATGGAGTTTCCAATGGTCAGGTTAGAAGAGATCAATTTCCAAGCCGACTTACTTGAAAGGGAAGATTTCTCCATTGGTTCTTCATGTTTTAATTTTATTCAAACTGAATTCTTTTCGGACTTCTCCTTTCCTAAAATTTCTGATACAGTATAAATGGAGTAGAATTTGGATGAAACTAAAGAGACCACCAAATGGTGGTGATCGAGGAAGAAGAGCCGGAGAAGCTGGTGGTGGTATGAATACCTCCTATACATCAACTTTCATATCATATGGAGGAGGACACCATAGAAGTTCACAGGGAGCACCCCTATATTTTATTCTCTCCCACTCTGGATCTTAAATTATTTCTGTATTTTTTCTTGGGGTTGGGAACATTATTCTATTATTTTGGGTTATCCAATATCAGTTTCTACTGATGGACATTAGAAGAAGTCACATGCGGTGGTTTATCTCAAAGAAACCACATCCACCTTCTGATTGGGGATAATCCACTACAACGGCCTGACTAGGGGCAGTAAAAACATATCACCCGCTTGGGGGGTCAAACCAAGAATTATTCCTTTTCTATCCCTTTTATATTTATATTTATTTATTTTTTCTTATTTCTTTTCACTTCTTTCTTGTAGTTTTAAAGTGGTAGCAGCTAAGATCTTAACTCAAGGTTGCCACTAAAAAATAAATCTGGTTGTATCATTCCATTTATTTATTTTGTTTTCTTCCCAATTTAAATTCTGTGTGAAAATATTTATTGATATAATTTGAGATAAAAATAGGGTAGTAAATGGAGTATGTTTGGGGAAGGTATTTCAACTTGTTTTTAGTAATTTTTTATGTGCTTTTATACTATTTTTCATGATGTTTTTGGAAATGTTTTTGTTTTCCTTTTTCATTTTTTGGTGTGTATTTAGGATTCTTGAGTTGAATAAAAAAATTTGGAAAATTAATACTATATTGGTGTTTGTGGAACATTACTTGATTTGAATATTTTAGGATTTAAATTATTTCTTAATGAATTTAGTTTTTGATTTATGATCTTTTCATTTGAGATGTTTGATTGATTGTTAAACTCATGTGCCCTAGTATTGTTCAAATTGAAAATCTTGCCCTACCCAAGAGGTTTCTAAACCTGTTTGACATATTCTTACATTTATATATTTCTTGAGAGTATGGATACATGTTTTATGATCCCTAAATTTCTATTTTTCTCTTTCTCAATGCTATTGGAGTTCATGGAAAGTGTCCAGTATGATTGAGGCATCACTTTGAAACCCATTTTTGCATTAAATTTCTATTTTGGCAAACCTTTTCATTTAAACTTAATTAATTTCCTAGTAGCCATGAAATAACTTTTTAAGAAGCCACATTATAATAAATTTATCCCCTTAAAACCTGATCTAGAAGTTAAATGCATGATTATTGTTGAACTCAAGTGTGGGGGAGGGAAAAGATGGGCTGTTTTTTTTCTGATGAATCTGTTTGAGCTGAATTGAAAGTGATGCCATATTTATTGCTAATTTTGTGGAAAAAATGTCATGGTGGAAATATGTATGGGTGGAACAAAATATCATTACACATTTGGGCTGTGAATTTACCAATTTTTGAATAACAAAAGTTGTCTCTCTTTTCCTCAAAAACAAGATTCTAAAGAAAAATCCAGATTTGAATTCAAGCTAAAACAATGCTACAAATGGGAAAAAGCGGGACAAAAATCAATGATGATGAAATTATAAGTGTCAAATTAAAAAAATAATAGGTTTTTGGAGGTGATTCATTTTTTATATGATTGAGTGGCACACCATTCCTGAGCAGAACTATTTTCATGCATTTACTTCACTTTAGAGCATAACATCCTCATTCTACGTCATATGTTTTTACATTTTAAACATTCCAAACCTAATCATCAGAAAAACACATGAAATATACCTCATGATTGATACATTTTTGAATCTATTAAGTGGAAATACTATGAGGATATCAAGCCTATGGAGATCACACATGTTTTGAGAATGAGAAAAACTCCACATTAAATACCCTTAAGTGAAGAGAGAAATATTTTTCCGGGGAGGTAGGTACGACATGCATGTGAGGATTAACATGATATTTAATGGATTAATAAGAATTTTTAGGAGTTATGAAATTTTTATCCATGTATTATGCATGGTATTTTCTCTGATATGATAATTGATTTCTGTTGTCATTTATGCTTTGAGAAGTTTGTTTCGACCATGGTATAAGATGATTTCCTAGGAGTGCAATGTTTAGGTGTGGGGAAATTTATAGAAAGAATATTTTCAATTATCTTATTCTGAATTTAAAATTTTTTAAACCCAAAAATATGTTTTTTAATGGTAAATTGTCACATTTTATGTTCTAGGAGTATTTTTTAGCTTAATTGGAAAAATGGATTATTTTGGATTTAAACAGTTTAAATTTAATTTAGCATTTCAGCCGTAAATTTTTCTAAAATGAACCAAATTGAAAAATTATTTTTTTTTTAGGTTTTTATGTTATATGGGATTCATTATATCCTTCATGAACTAAAGCTCAATCCATCATTTGGAAGCTCAAATCCATCTCACAAGTCAGGCCACAAAAACTATGCATGGAATTGGATAATTTTATTGTTGAGACCATATCTCATAAATGGTCAAACCATTGGAGCTTAAAGTTTACATGTATCAAAAATAAATTCGTAGGAAGAACTTTAATTAAGATGGAATCACCTGATTATTTCATTATCAAGGACATAAATGCATTGGAACTCGGTGAATTGGAATACGAATAGTCAGAATGGTCAAATTAAATATCTTTATTAATTTTTCTATATCACTCTACCAATGTGTCCAATTATTCTTAAATTTTGTGGGTAGACAGAGGAGAGATATTGGAATAACTCTCTATAAGAATAATTTCCCAAATTCGGTCATTAATGAGGCCAGACACACACATTGTTTCGGAGGATGATTTTGGAGCCAAATATTTCACCCGCCTGCCTATAAAAATGTACTTCTTCTTCATTTCCCGGGGTTGGAAAAGTAGTTGCCATTTTTTGTAGTTTTATATTTTATTTTCTTATGTAGTATATTTCTAAATTTTTATTTTTAATTAGTCTTCTACTTCATACCTCATTCTTACATTTTTACTTTTATGTATTTCTCTCACCATATTCTATTCTCACTCCATGAGAATAGAGAACTAAACTCGATGTTTGTTTGAGGGGGAGAATGACGGTTGATTGAGTTTCATTGTGCTTAAATTTTAATATCTTTATTTAATTATGATAATTTTGGTGGTGGTTAAATTGATTATGGTGTGTGATTTCCCTATTTTCTCTATCACCAAGTTTTTCTTCTCATTAATCATTTATCCTTCTCTTTACTATCTAAGTCATGAATATGATGGAGTATGGATTGGGCAGTGATGGTCGGAAAAGAGATCTCCTAGCTGGATTTAGGAAGATTATTACCCCCCATGTAGAGATCTCAGTGTTGGGGTAATAAAATTTTGAATGGGAGGGTGTAGTGTGATAGATCTTGATCACTACATTGAATTGATATTGAGAATATTTTAATAAACAATGATATAAACCATTACGATACCCCAAGAACAAATTTATTATTTCAATATTTCAAAAATAATTTTTTTAACATTTCATATATATATATATTTATATTCGTATTTTATGCATCTCTAAAACTCGTATTTATATTATATATTAATTAGAAAATAAATAGTGACAATAAAACTTCTATGTTGTGTTAGTTGCCTCCCCGAGACCGACCTTGGGAGTGCACTACATTTCATAGTTAGGTAAATAATATTTTTATCAGGGATTGGAAAAAAATTTATACCCGTCACGGTGCCTGCAAGCACTGTGACGACATAAGCCACGGTCATACGACCATGGTGGAGGAAGACGCGGCTCCGGCATGCCGCATGGGGGAGGAGCGACCCGCTCGGGCTGCTCAGCTAGAGCGCAACGACCAGAAGAACCAGCCATTTCGAGAGGTGGGGTGGAAATTTTTTGGTTCCACCAGCTGGGTGAACTGGATACACCACATCTAGTCTAGCTAAACCATCCCACACCATGCAGGTCAGACCTGCTGATCGGGTCGAACCCAGACCCGACCGACCCTGTTTCACTAAAACCTACGTAACTCACAAAATGAGTGCCCGATTGATGCGCCATCAATGGTGTGAGGACAATTAGTATGAGTTGGTACTTTTGATATAATCCAGTTGAGTTTAGGTAGAAGTTGGAGTGAGGATGGATTGGATAGGACTCAAATCCAACCAGGACCTTTTTACCTTTTTTCCAATATCTTACAGACCAGGTGTCCGATTGATGCACCATCAACTGTGTTAGAGCCCTTAAAACAAGGCGGTCCATTGGAAATATTCTTCAAGGGAATTTATGGTGGGTGAGGTACGAATGATGGTATGAGGACCGGAATCTTTGAAACTGAAGCGCACCAATTACGAGAATCCTATGGCTGGCTGTCAAGTGAAGAGAGACCCTCCATGGATCGGCATGAGAGAGACCCTCTATGGATTGGTAGTACGAAGACCATATGTGGATTATCAATAGAGATACCCTCTGTGGATCGGCATGAGAGCGACCCTCCGTGGATCGATAGTAGTGTGACCCTCTGTGGATTGACAGTAGTGTGACCCTTTGTGGATCAGCAGTAGAGCGACCCTTTCTGGATTAGTAGTACAACGACCCTTCATGGATCAGTATTAGAACATATAAATAGAATAAAATTATTTATCTCAAGACTAATCATCTTTATTCATGCTCTCTATGTTTAATTCCTGGTGTGAGTTGTCTTTTACTTTATTCTTTGTGATTGAGATCGTGCTTTGTGGTTTTTCCTTTGTGGAATTCTGAGAGACCTTTAGGGATCTCGGGGTCCCTACTGGTTATTTATATAGTCACCCCTGCATGGGAATCATCCACACCTTTTTGTGTATTGTGTAGATGACATATATCTTGACTGAGACTTGGGGAGCACTAGATGGTGTTCGTAGGTGATTGATAGACATAGTGAGAGGCAGTGATGATAGAAGATGAGTTGTACCTACCTTCAAGTAGGATCCTTGGTGGATGACCTCCACAGAACATTTTCTATTTTATTGTGATTTTTTTCAGTTGGGTTTGTATGCTGGCCCTTTTTACTTTTAGTTCACACTTTTACTATTAGTGGTTCTACTTTGTGCTTTTCTTTTGTTGTGTACCTAGTCTGTGTGTGTATAGGTTTAAACGAAATGACTTACCTTTTTGGGATATGCCTTTTTGGTGCTAGTTGCCAACCCCTGGCCTATGGAAGGTGGGCTTGGGGTAGTAACGACATGGGCCCCGGGGGATGGGTCCTCACAAAGTGGTATCAAAGGGTGGTCAGTTCTACTAGAAGAACTAAGAGTCTATGTTTCCAAAGGAGCAATAATGTTACATGTCTTGAGTTTGAATTTTAGTCCAGGGAATCCATTTTTGGTGTGGCAGTCGACGTATCCATACACCATGACACTGAACTCTATCTTCCGACTCAGTACACAAAAACACTAGTTTCATGTGTCTTGAAAATGTTGTTTTTTCCTTGATCTATTTTGAGTCATCTCACCAGGTATAACTTATTTACTGTGGCACAACTATTTATTTACAGAATGACTCCACATAGAAAGCCATCTAGGATTACAGTGAGAGATCATGATGATGGCCCACTGAGAAATGAGGCATCGGTGTTGGGCCCTATTACAGCGATAACACCTTCAAGTGGTGTACCAACAACACCACCACCCGTAGGGAAGCATTTTCCACCAGCCCCACTAGAAAACCATGCATGGCAACTGAGCATATTGCATGAGTTCTAGAGAAATAGGCCTCCAAGGTTTCGAGGTGAGATAGATCCACATGTAGTTGAGGACTAGCTGGAGACTAGGAAATGGGTTTCCCGTTTGGTCGAGACACTAGCAGACCAGATATTGATCTTAATTTTTATTCTCTTTCAGGGAACAATGGGGAGAAGGTAGAGCCTGACGCTCCAAACACACAAGGAGATGACTCTTTCCTAGTTAGACTTCTATATCCACTTTATGGTGGAGTTTGTTCTAGTAACACGACACTCGGTGCATATTCAGGAGATACTACACTTTTAGTAGGGAATCCTGACAGTGGCCTAGTACTCTATGAGGTTCACTGATCTGTCTCACTACTCCGCCAACATGGTATGAGACCCTTTCTTTAAGGCCCAAAAATTTGAGTAGGGAATCCAACAAGAGATCAGAGCATCGATGATATCACTCAACATCTGGATGTAGGCTAGAATGCTAGAGCGAGCACTTTTTATTTAGTGCTTCCAAGATGAGTAGGCACCGACGATGAGAGCCACCATCAGACAACAGGTAGCAGAGTCATCTGCACCAGTAAGTAGGAACATAAGATGGAGGCCCAAGAGTACTAGACCTTTCGGAGGAAGACCCTAGGATGTTGGGTTAGAGGTGTAGAGATCACAAGGAAGATGAGGTCATTAGAGGACCTGACTCTGCTACACATGTGGTGGCAGGGACACATGGCTCGTGACTTCTCGACCTTCTATACTGATGATTAGAAGATGGTCGAGGGACCACCAAGACATCGATAGAGGTTTGATAAAGGAGGTCAGTAGGGAAGAAGATGTGGAAGAGGAGTAGGTCGTGCAATAGTCGGTGGGTGAGAGTTTGAGGTACTACCGCCACAAACCCCATGTGGTCCACCCCAACCTTACGGAGCAGGTGTACAGGGAAGAGCTCATCTTTAGAAGGCTGAGGCCTATGACCACGATGCTCTAGAGATGACTCGAAGTACGATTACTGTCTACTACTTCCTAGCTGTAGTTCTTATAGACATAGATTATAGTCACTCTTTCATTTCCATGGATCTTGTTTGGAGCTTGGAGATTCTAATGGAGTCTTTGGATTGATCCTTACAATTATATACTCATATGGGAGATGATTTGATGATAAAAAACTAGTGCATGTAGTGTGAGATTACTCTAGGAGGAAAGAGATTTGGTTGTAATCTCCTAGTAGCAGCATTGAGGCCTTACGACGTCATCTTGGGTATTGACTAGTTATCCACAATCCATGCTCAGATCTACTATTTTAGTTGCAAAGTGCGGTGTGTTCATGAGGACAGGACCAGGTTTTACTCCACTAGTGAAAAAGGGAACCTTTGTAGAAAATGATGGACTTTCTCGAAGGAGGGTGCAACTGATCACTCATCAGTTGGCTAGCCTTACCCTCAGTATGTTTACAAGAGAAGTTCGAGCTATCGTATAGTGGTGGACCAGTATGCAGATGTCTTTCTTGAATATGTTCTGAGTCTAACTCCGCACAAAGGTGTGGACTTATACATCGACATGTACCCCGATTAGACACTGATATCTATGCTAACATATCAGATGGCTCTTGTGGAGATTCATGAGTTAAGCGTATAGTTGGAGGACTTGTAGAGGAAGGGGTTTACAAGAACTAGTGTCTCTCCATGGGAAGCCCTGATTTTTTTCCACTAAGATGGCATATGGGAGTTTGAGCCTTTGAATAGACTATCGGAACCTGAACTAGGTGACTGCGAAGAACAAGTATCCTCTTCCGAGGATTGATGATCTCTTCAACTAGCTGAATAGAGCATAATGGTTTTCGAATATAGACCTTAGATCAGGCTATCATCAGCTCAGGGTACGGGATGAGAACATATCAAAGACAACCTTCAGATTCTAGTATGGCCACTATGAGTTCTTTTTGATTCCTCTCAGTGTGACCAATGCTCCAGCAGTGTTCATTGGACTCATGAACAGAATCTTTCAGCCTTACCTCTATTGCTTCTTGGTGGTTTTCATTGAAAACATCTTGGTGCACTCAGCATTGGAGGAGGATCACACCACAAATATGCAGATAGTCCTTGATACACTATGAGAGAACCATATTGATGGAAAGCTCTTGAAGTTCTAGTTTTGGATATGAGAATTCCACTTTCAAGGACACGTTATCTTAAAGGCTGGAGTTGTAGTGGATTCAGAAAAGATAGAGGTAGTGCTTGCTTGGGGTCCACTCAAATGTGTGACTGAGGTTCCGAGTTTCTTGGGATTCGATACTACAAAATTCACATATGACCACAGTTTGGAACCGTGGATGTAGGCCCAAAACCCGTGGCAATAGACTATAGCCACAATTTCCAAAAACCGTGGCTGCTATCATTGTGGGGGTAGGTCTTACCTACTGCCACCATTTTAACCATGGAACTAGACCCCTACTGCCATGGTTAAAACTACGGCACTAGGCTCTTACTGCCTTGGTTAAAACCTTTTCTATATCATTTATATGGTATAAAAAATTAATTCATCCCCACAACCCCCTTGAACACCCACTACACCCCCATGGATAACCCCCTTGCAGCCCCTACACCGCATGCGCCCCGAACAGCCCCTTGCACCCCTATATATCCCCCTTGCACCCCCTTGAACACCCCCTGCACCCCCATCCCCCCTGGACATGCCACTTGCACCCCCCTTGGATAGCCCCCTTGCACCCCCTTGAGCACCCCCTTGCACCCCCATTCCCCCTAGATAGCCCCCTTGAACACCCCCTATACCCCCATGCCCCCCTGGACAACCCCCTTGAACACCCCATGAAACACCATTCCCCCTGGACATCCCCCTTGCACCCCACTAGACAGCCCCCTTGCACCCTCTTGAACACCCCATGCACCCCCATGCCCCATGATCCTCACCCCCACTCCCCCTCTTGGACAACCCCCTCCCACCTAGACACCCTCTTGTACACCCATTCCCCCTTGAACCCCTCATGGACACCCCTTACACCCCCAGGATAGCCCTTCCCCCCCCCCCCCCTCGAACACCCTAGCACCCCCCTGCAGTATCCCACCCCACTAAACAACCCCCTTGCACCCACCCCTACAAATCCCCCTCAACTACCCCCAACTCCCTCCTGGACACCCCCTGGACATCCCCCCCCCCACACCTGGATACCCCCTCCCCCTAGACACCCCCCTTTACAGCCTCCTTTAACACCCTCGTCCCCTCTTATACTTCCCCCTTGAACACACCCTTTCACACCCATGCCCCTTGCTCCACCTCCTAGACACCCCTTGCACCCCCTTGGACATCCCCTTTGCACCCCCTTGAACACCCCTGTAGTAGTCCACCCCCCTACAAAGCCCCTGACCCCCCCTCTTGGACACCCCTCCCTCCTAGACACCCCATCCCCCTGTACAACTCACCCCTCCTAGACATCCCCCCCCCACCTAGACATCCCCTGGACACCCCCCTTGCACCCCCTAGACAACCCCCCTTGAACACCCCCTTCCAACCCCCTAGATAGCCCCCATAAAAACCCCCATGCATGTTACAAACCTAACCTATATCTATGTGAAAATTTGATAAAATAACTATCAATTTTACCATTTGTTTACTAATAATGGTTTGAAAATAGTGTTTCTTATGGGGGATTATAAATTGGATCTCAAAGCTATCTCAATTCATACCCATTTTTGAATCCAATATGGTGGAAGCCTTACCAAACCATGTGGATCAATTGTGTGGATCCTAGGTTGATATCTAGTTTCCTTACATCCAATTAAACTTTAGAAAGGACGCATAACCCTAACATAATTCACTACATGAGGCATTACCTCTCATGTGACAAGTTAACCAAGTTCGGTTCCATTTAACTCATTCAATTCACTAAGTTAAATTTGCACCCCTTTGGACACCCCCCCTTGAACACCCCTTTCACACCCATTCCCCCTTGCACCCCCTCCTAGACACCCCCATACTCTTTGCCCCCTTCCCATACCCCTTTCACCTCCCCCTACTCCCTCCCCCAACACACCCCCTTCACCCTACCCCGGCCGCTTGAAAAATAACCCACCACACCCCCACCACACCCATTGGACCCCCTAAACCCCTCCCCATACCCCTTGCACCCCCACTTCCCCACCTACCCCTCACCCTGCTCACCCCCTGCCCCAACACACCCCCTGCCCACCCCACCCCCTGCACACACCCCATGCCGACCCCATGTACACTACACACCCCCATGCCCACCCCCATGCATCCTACCCTACCCCCTACAAAAAAAACCCAGCACACCCCTCATCACACCTCTTGGATCCCCCACCCTCCCCTAACCCCAAAACACCCATACCCCTTGAAACAAAAACCCAGCACCCCCCCCCCCCCAATAGCTTGGGTTTTTGGTTAAATTGTAATTTGGATCAGAAATATGAACATTAGATGTTCCTAAGTGGTGCTTTTTGATTTGGTTTTAGAATTCGATTGGAACCTCTGAGGTTTGGGTATAAGTTAGTGGAAGATCAAGGTGAAAAATGACTGAAATTTAAGCTACCATATCCTTTCATGCTAGGACCCATCTGGTTTATGCCATGAATGGGGTTGGTTGAGGGGTGGGCCCCATATCTCAAACATTTTCTTCTATAAACCTTAGTTCAAGACATAAAATTCACAAGGTTAGGGATTCATAGTGTTAAACCTCTGGTCACACAATGAATAAAGCCTAGGTGGATTTATTTTAATAGGTTAAATTATTTCTTTTTATGGGTCACGTGTTTCACAGTGATGTTACTGAAGAACTTGTCAAGTTTTCAGGGTTGGTTTTTTGTGTTTGATGAAATTAAAAAAAATATTTTCTTTTTGTTTTATTTTTTTATGAGAATGCTCGATTCATGTTTTCTCAAAAAGAGGGCATCATCATCTCTAAAGTGATGAAAATTTCATTTTTTACTATTCAGTTGGATGAAACTTTCTACTAGTCTACATTGAAGTCTTAGAGAAATCATGTAAAATAGGTAAAAATGTCATTTCAAAGATCCACAACCAATTTTCATATCATATAATTGTTATATAATATTGAAAAAAGTTTTTAAAATACTCAAGAAATTATAGAATTCAAATTAAAGGGTTCGGCAGAGGAAACTTACCTCAACCTCATGGAGCGCTGCTTTTGATGGGGACAACTGGAATCTTTTTTTTTCCACTTGAATGCATAAGCAACTTCAAATATATATATATATAAGGGATCCTATTCACAATGTACATATTTTTAGAGCCAAATATGCACAAGGGGTCCTTAGATATATGTGTATACATGCATATACCCCTTTACACTTACACATGTATGCATTTCTCATATCTATATATAATCACACCTAGCCTCAATATATATATATATATATATTCATACTTCCATGAGTGAATATATATAAAGGGGGAATTTATATATTTATATGACTAACTATGAATACACATGTAAGACTTCATCAACGACAACTCGAATCCACCTTAACGACATCCAGAAAGCACTACAAAAATATATACCCAAAAATCAAAAAATCCCTAATTAAAATTTGGCCAAAGAATAAAATCAGAATAAATCTTACCCAAATTCATTGTTGAACTCACTGCCATCGATGGTGGTGGATAGAACCAACCTCGTTATAAGAAACCACCTATAAGGAAATACTGTGAAAAGAAATGAGATATAAAAACTTCTAATATATATGTGATCAGTGATGATAAATAATATAGGAATCCATTACTGTTATAGATTCTATAATTACTTTCTATTATTACCACAATATCATCATTTAGTCACTCCCATTAGACTAATAATTTATGGTGGTCATGTCAACACAAAATATCCACAAACACACTCATTCTTCATCATAATATCAACAATCATTGCATCAGTACATCAATAAACAATAAAAATAACACATCATGTGAGTGATGGAGTACCCACTCCCCCAGGACAGCCCTGCCTCCAGGACAACCTCCCCCTCTTACAGACCCCCTAGACACAAGACACCACCCTTCCTGGACAACATCCCCCCTTCTGAACACCATTCCCTTGGACACCCTGCCCTCCCTCCTGGAAACCCCTACTCCATGGACACCCTTGCCCTCCCTCCTTGACACCCACACCCCCGTGCAGTTTCCCCCAACCCTAAAAAGCCCCCCGCACCCCCTGCAAAGCCCCCTAGACAACCCCCTGGATGCCGCTCTATTTGGACACCCCATCCTAGCCAATGTATCCATTCACACCCCCTGCCCTCTACACCAAGTACACCCCTGCCCCCTGCCCCCTCCCACCAGCACACCCACCCTTCCCCCAACACACCCCTACCCCTTCCTCTGACACAACTCCTACCCCCACCTACACACCCCCTACCCCTTCCCCACCACCTACACACCCCCTCCCACCCCACGTTTCATGACCCGTCCCCCAGGACCCATGCCGTGACTACCCCAAGCCCGCCTTCCATAGGCCAGGGGCTGGCAACTAGCACTAGAAAGGTATATCCCTAAAACCGGGAAGGAATTGCCTTTTAACCTGCAAACCCACACAATCCAAGAACATAAAAAGATACAATAACAAAGTAAACTATATAGTAAATAATGGGGTACAATAAGTAATGGGGGATGGAATACGAGCTCAAATGGAAAGTAAAATTAAAATTGAAACAGCTCCTGTGAACACCCACCATGGATCCTTCCTGAAGGGTAGGTACAACTCTCAAATGGTCATCTCTGCGGTACGTCACGTATAGTGGTCCAACTCCGAGAATACTCTAGTCCTGGTACCCTAAGCCTCAATCAATGTTGTCTGTCGTCTTCACAAGACACAACAAGGTGTGGGTGTATCCCATCCATGGGTGAGTATAACAATACTCAGTAGGGACCTCGAAACCACCGTATTTTTCCTAGAGTTCCACAAAGGAAAACCCACAAAGAAAGACATCAAATATACTTAAGTATATGCCCATACATATACCTAAGTTATCAAGATATACTCATCTCATACATGAGGGGAGAATACCACAAAGGTAACACCATAGAGGTAGAAGTACCACACAGGTAACACCATGAAGATAGAAGTACCACACATGTAACACCACCAGATAGAAGTACCACACAGGTAACACCACCAGATAAAAGTACCACATAGGTTACACCACAAAGATAGAAGACACAGCTCAAAATCAGGTATAACTTAAGTATAAAAGTTCAGATTATTAGTCGTAAGGCTAGATCATCTTATTCTGTTAAGTAGAACTACTTCTGACCCACACAAAATCGATAGGTAACTAACCCCCACTGACCCACACAGGATCAGTATGCACTGACCCAAATAGGATCACTAAGCGCTAACCCACACAAGATCAGACACACACAGGATTGGTATGCACTGACCCACACAGGATCACTGAGCATTGATCCACACTTGATTGATGTTCTTTCTTTACGTTACAGCCAGTCACAAGATTCCTCGCATTCGGTGCGCTCGAGCTCTGTAGAATCTTCCCCTCGAGATACCAGTCATATCTCAACAACCACTAAGCTCCAAAAAGGAGTAATACAAAGGGACTTCATGTCATAAGGGTTCCAACGCAACAAACAGCGCATCGACCGAACTCCCAGTCTGTAAGTTATAGGCATTTTAGTGCCGAGTTCCTAGTGGGATTCAAAATCTATCCAACCTGGCCGTACTCCAAATTTATCCAAAACTCTTGTGGAGTATCACAAAAGGACCGCCTGGTCCTAAGGGTTCCAACATGATAGACAGAACGTCAATCAGGTGACAGATCTTTACGTTATTGGCATTTTAGTACCGTGGGCCCGGTTGGATTCAGGTTCTATCCAACACGACTGTACATCAAACGACACCAGATTACTAAATAGGTCACCCAGTTATGATCCAAATGAATAAATATAGAAGATTAACTACCCATATTTTCAAAATGGATTCCTGGTGAAAAAGTTTCATTTCACCGCAACACGCGCGAACCGAGCCTCATGGGGCCCACACCTCAACCTCAACTTAAATATCCAAAATTGGTCTTGAAATGTCCATCTTAATTTCAAGATGACAACACCTCTTACTATTCACCAATCTAATGTCGTATGAATGAGTTACAACATAAGAAATATTCCACAACAATAATAATAACATTATTACTGGGAGTTTCATGAACCCAAGTCACGGACTAGAATTTAATATACTACATTAGACTTGGATCGACTGTCTTAATGACAGGATCACATCGCCACTGATGGGAAGTCAATCAGGCGTCACACACAAGATTTATGGCGGTTCAATGATTTAATAATAATATTTAATCAATTATTTCACGAGCGTTTCAGGTACCCACTTCAAAAACCAGAATAAGACATCCAATATTGGACTTGGAATGTCCGTCTTAGAGTCAAGGTCGCATTGCCACAAAAAGTTCATCAAACTGAGGTCTCACGGAGAAGTTACAGACAAAAATGTGTTTTATCGTCAAAAGTAATAATAACAATATTTTATTATTATTATAAATTACTTATTTAATTACTTCTCCTTAACCACAAAATCAATCATTTGGAGCCCCTTACTATGCTTCGGAAATAAACACATCAATTTATTATTTTCTTTTTATTATTTTAACATTATTTTATTTTAGTTTCTCTCCCTCCAATCCCCCTTTATTCATACACGATTTGCCTTCTTCCGCACGACCAGACCGTCGCCACCACCTCCAGCGACCCGAGCCATGATGCCTCCAAACCGCCGCACTACCTAGACGCTGCCTCCCAGGTGTCCTCCGCCGCTGCACGTCACATCGTATACCTCGCCTGGAGCTTTGCCCTCAACAAATGCTAGAAATCACACAGCCACATCGCCCCTTACGTGGGCCGCCACATATTTGTTTTAAGCCTAAAAATGTGACGATCACAGATTCGTGATCCTCGGGTCGAGATCTTAGCTACCATATGTTGTGTTCAATGAAATATTATGTTTTTAGCGTGCTTTATTATTTGGAGATGAAGAACGCGTGATGAATGAAATATAAAGGATCGTGGTCTATGTGCGTATCGATGGCCATGTTTGTTTGGTCAACATCATTGAGAATGAAGAACAAGAGGAATTAACAAATAGATATTTATCACACTTAAAATTAATTTCCCTACCTCATAAATCCATTAGAGAACGTTCACAATAGAATGTGGGTCAGTGTTCATCGTTCCCGCAACAAGATTCCAATGACACCGCTCGAATGACAATTTTTGGTTCTTGATTGTGAGATCAGTTCTTCATTAAGAGCCTCAAGATCCTGCTCCTCCTTTCGCCAACAAAAACAAGCACCCAAACCCAATGAAGAGTTAATATAACTCTTAGTTTAAGTGGCCATTCATTTATTTAGAACTGAAGAATCCTATTAATTAAATGGATTAGGGGTTACACATTTTATGTAATTGGGCATTTAATTCCCAACATTTATATTACCGAACACCCTCTTATGGTCCCCACCACCAAAAATTAAAAGGAGAGGTGGGAAGATACTTCAAATAGAATATATTTATTTTATTTAATCCTCCATGAAAAATGCAAAATCCAAATTCTTCTCTCGACCCACTATGTTCGAGGTTAAACCTCACATAAGAAAATCCAGACACATTGATTTCAACGGGGCCTTCATATTTTTAATCCGAACATCAGTTCAAAAGTTGGAAAAATCCACTCGCGCATTTACTGAACGTACCTTAAAAAAATTTCAATAAATTAGTAATGTTCACACTTGACCCGTGATGATCAAGGTTAGGCTTTTCCTATAGAGAATACGCCCCAACGAACCCAATTGTACTCCTATATTTTTAATCCGAGTTACCGTTTAGAATTTATAGATTTTAACAATAAAATAATTGTCACTTAATTATTTTATTTACGGCCAAAAACTAACTTTCAATGGTGGTCCGCACCGGCCAATGTTAGTATCTGCCTAAGAAGAGAATACTATCCCGATCTCAATGGTGGTCTCAAATTTTTAATCTGAGGAACCATTCATGAGTTATAAGAATTTAAAAAATAAAATAACTTTATTTAATTATTTTATTTATGGTTATGTCGTTTTTGGGTTTTCCCACAGGAGGCCCATGCCAACTAAACATAAGTCGTGCCTAGGGTAAACCTGCCATCCTGAGAGCAACAGTGCCCTCCAATTTCTAATCCGGGCTACTGTTTAAGATTTATTCATCTTTTTCAGGAAAACTGCTTATGAGTACTATTCAAAGTTTAACAAAACTTTGACGGATCATTCTGGGCACTCCGGGCCTTGGAACCATGCGCCGCCAAGTTTTTTAGTCTCAAAATAATTCCATATAATTAAAAAAAAAATATACAGAAATTCTGAGATATTACATTCTCCCCACCTTATGGATTTTTGTCCCTGAAATCCAAAACATAGACTAAGGAAAAAAATGGGGGTACTGAGCATGAATCTGAGCCTACCACTCCCATGTGCTATTTTGGAGGTTCTCGTGATATCAAAAAATGTGCACCAGAGGTATCGATCACCAACAAAGGAGTTACTCCTATCTATCCCCTATCTCCACCGAGAACTCCATAAAAGTCATCCTATCATCAAATTTCAATTTGCCCTAGTCGATAACATGCGATGGATCATACATGCATCTCCTTAGCTATGACACATGGAAAACATTATGCACCTGAGGAATCTGTGGGGAAAGAGATAGATGGTAAATCACCTTGACCACTCTATGGAGAATCTAGAAAGATCCGATGAACCTTAGTGATATCATGTTGCCCGACCAAACCTCCACAATCCTCGTCGGGGTGAGACCCATAGAAAGACATGGTATCCCTCATCATCTCCTTCCAAATAATCACTGGTACCACGGTGCGACCTCTGAGGAGGATTACATAATCCCCACCTTTAAAAAATCCTTTGAGAGACCATCCTGAGGATATCTGAGCACATCAGGCCTCACAATCAACATCCCAAGTTGCACCTCCCAAATTCATTTAAGAATTGGGGGAGTGACAGTTATAGACTAAAGGTAAGTTTCGCCATATTTATCTACAAAAGATATTTGAAGCACTACTAGCTGATCTGATGCCTCACTCAGTAGTTGTAGACTAGAGCTTTTGCTGAGTGCATCTGTTACCTCATTCCCCTTCATAGGAGTATAGAATAACTCGAAGTCATAGTCCTGGAGGAACTCTAGACATCATCATTGTCTAAACTTCTATAAGCTCTGATGACACTTCTCTGTCCATAGGAAAGGCTCCTCGTTCTTCATCTAAGCTAACAAGAGTACTGCTACCCTAGTGATGTCTGGTTCAAAACTCTGGTAGTACCCAGCCAAAGCAGAAGTCTCTCTCCCTTCAGAGAGGTAATCCTAGAAACATCTTTTGAAAAGATTTCACCACAATCTGCGACAACTGTTGGAAACTAAAAACTAAAAACTTCTACTTCCATGAGGGTATGGTTGGTAGACTCAAGAGTGATCGGCTGCACCCTTCTATGCATGAGTTTATCTTGTGCTGCCTGGGTTTCCTTTTTCATCGACCAAGGAAAACCTCATTCCAACATTTTAGATAAACAACATCCTTTTTTCCTAATACAATAAATTTGAGTATGAACTATGGATGTTCAGTTCATACCCAAACTAATGTCGTAAGGCCTCGACACTGCCACTAAGAAGTTCCAACTGAAACTCTTTCCTTAAGGGTTAGATCACACCATCGACATAAGTTTTATTATCGAGTCTCCTCCCAAAGGTATATTCATATGTAAGGGTCATGTAAATGGTTTAACTAGAAACTCTAGGTCTTGAAAAAGATTCTTGGAAGGTAGGAATGATTATTACCTATGTCTATTGATACTACATCAAATTTTAGTCACATACCATACCTCAAATCATTCTTAGAGCCCTTGGGTCACACTCCTTGACCGCATGTAGCTACTCCCATGTCCTGTCTTCCAGCTCCTTGAGCCTGTTGGGGACCACATTTGGGTGGGGGTTGTAACATGTTGAAATGTACACCACCTCATGATTCTCTCCTAGCTCTGCTTCCATGTCTGCATCCCTGTAGATTCATATGTCCTTAATACTTCCTCTTCCAGAAACATTTTACATGCCCAGGTCATTGAGACTGGCATTAGTTTCCTGCTTTCTCACTATTAACATTTACTTGCTACATTCTCTCAACCAAAGAACAGTTAACCACAAAGGTTCTTTCCAGAACCCTAACATAAGTAGAAATGCATAGAGGAATAGTGCTGGCTCAGATGTCCCTAAACACACCCATCTCGGAGGTCCGAGCCCTGAATCACTTACTGTACTGTATTTATTGAGCACCTGGGATGGTTGGTATTCCTTGATGAATACTCAGCTACCGACATGTCTTCCTACCGAAGCTATATAAGCTCTAGAGAACTCTCATCCCAAAGCTCTTTTTGGAAAGAGACCCCCTTCTTTGAGGAAGGTTCTCAAGCTTTTCCACATAAAAATTAACCTCTCCGCATGATCAGGGTAATCTAAACCCTGTCATCATCTTGATGAGCCACATAGAAGGCTCGCTACCAGGACCACTATTTGATCGAATGGTGCCCAGACTAGATGGAATCTTGGCCACCTCCTCAAGACAGTCCTTAGCCACCTGTGGGTTGGGATCACCTTGGAAACATAGTGGTATATGATGTAGTATCATGTTTAAGGCATTAGTCCTACGTGTGTCCTCTACCGGTTCCGTCAGTTGTAACTGCTGACCAACGGGAAGTGATATAGCTGACACACTACCCGAAGGAACTGTCTCGGTCAACGGTCCTCGTACTGGAGCCTCATCACTATATAGACCAACCACATGGACAGTCATTGGAATGGAATAGAAGATAAGATCACCATCTGCTCTAATGGTGTCTCAACTAAGGCGGAAAACTCTAGACACAACCTCCATCCAGTCCTCAGCCACCTACAGGTCCGTCTCACCACAGAACCTTAGAGGCCACTACCGCTAGAACTCATGAAATGCGCTCAATTGGCATGCACCCTCTACTAGTGGGGCTAGCGGAAACGACTACCCAATGGGCAGTGGTGCTACTGGTACACCACCCGAAGGTGAAATGCCGAAAGGGGGGACCTGCACTGAGGCCTCATTGCCCGGTGGGCCGTCATAGTGTACTCTCTCGGGAATCTAAGATGGTTGTCTACGTGGCAACATCTTGATAAGGATGAGTTGTGCCATGATCATTAAGTTATACCTGGTGAGCTGACTCCAAAGAAACCAAGTAAAAGCACTTCCAAAACGCATGCAACCTGTGTTTTCATATAACGAGTTGGAAATCAGAATTTAGGGTCCTGGGGTATGGATACGTCGGCTGCCAAACCAACACTGGACTCCTCGAACTAAAAAACACACACAAAACACTTAACAATATTGATCCACATAGAAAATATCAAAGTCCTAGTTCTTTGGTAGAACTGAATCCTCTGATACCCCTTTGTCACAACCCATCCCCCAGGGCCAATGCCCTAACTACCCCAAGCCCCCCTTTCATAGGCTTTGGGATGGCGACTAGAAACGGAAGGGAATATCCCTAAAAACATGAAGGTATTTTTTTAACCTACAAACCCACACAATCCATGAACACAATAGGATACAAGAAAAAAGTAAACTATATAGTAAATAGGGGGTGCAGTAAGTAATGGGGGCCGGAATACAAGCCCAACTGGAAAGTAAAAGTAAAACTAAAATAGCTCATGTGAACACTTGAAAAGGATTCTACCTGAAGGGTTGGTACAAATATTGAACGATCATCTCTTCGATACATCACGTCTAGTGGTCCACCTCTGAGGATCCTCTAGTCCTAGCACCCTCAGCCTCGATCAATGTTGTCCGTCATCTGCACAAGACACAACAAGGTGCAGTCGTAGCCCGTACAAGGGTGAGTATAAAAATACTTAGTAGGGACCCTGATACCCCCGTAGGTCTCCTAGAGTTCCACAAAGGAAAAACCACAAAGAAATACATCAACTCTACTAAGCTATATGCCCATACATATACCTAATTTATCAAGATATACTCATCTCATATATGAGGGAAGAATACCACAAAGGTAACATCACAAAGGTAGAAGTGACACATAGGTAACACCATGAATATAGAATTCTCACACAGGTAACACCACCAGATAAAAGTACCACACAGGTAAAACCACCAAATAGAATTACCACAAAGGTAACACCAAAATGATAGAAGAACCATCTCACAATCAGGTATAACTTAAGTACAGAAGTATAGATGATTAGTCATAAGGCTAGATCATATTATTTTGTTAAGTAGCACTACTTCTGACTAACACAAGATCGATAGGTAACTAACCCCCGCTGACCCACATAGGCCAACCACAGGATTCCTCGCACTCGGTGAACTCGAGCTCCATAGAATATGAGACTTGGGATACCGGTCATATCTCAACCACCACTAAGCTCCAAAAAGGAGTAATCCAAATAACCTCCATGTCATAAGTGTTCTAACGCAATAGACGGTGCGTTAACCCGACGCCCAGTCTGTAAGTTATAAGAATTTTAGTGCCGAGTTCCTGGTTGCATTCAGAGTTGATCCAACTCAGTTGTACTACAACTTTCTCCAAAACTCTAGTGGAGTATCTCAAAAGGACCATATCATCCTAAGGGTTCTAACACAATAGATGACACTTCAATCGGATGACCGGTCTGTATGTTGTTGGAATTTTAGGGCCGATGGCCCAGTTGTATTCGTGTTCTATCCAACCCAATTTAACTTCAAATGACACTGGATAACCAAACGGGTCACACCATTATGATCCACCTGAAAAAACACACATATAGACTACCCATTTGTCCAAAAGAGATACCCAGTGAAAAATTTTCATTTCACCACAACACGTGCGAACCAGGCCTCGTGGGGCCTGCGCCTCGACCTCAAATAAAATATCTAAAAGTGGTGTTGAAATGTCCATCTTAATTTCATGATCACAACACCACTTACAGTTCTCCATTCTAATTTCATATGAATGAGTTACGACATAAGTAAAGAAACAAAAATAATAACAACATTAGTATTGGGCATTTCGTAAACCTGAGACACAAACTAGAATTTAATATTCTACATTAGACTTGGATCTACCGTCCTAATGATAGGATCATGTTGCCACTAACAAAAAGTCAACTGGACATCGCACGCAGGAGTTATAACGGTTCAAATATTTAATAATCTTATTAAATGTAATATTTCATGAGTGTTTTAGGTACCCAATCCGAAAACCCAAATAAGACATACAATATTGGACTCAGAATGTCTGTCTCAGAGTCAGGGTCACACAGCCGCAGACGGTTCATCAAACCGAGGTCACACATAAAAGTTGCGGACAAAAAGGTGTTTTATCATCAAAAGTAATAATAACAATATTTTATTATTATTATTAATTACTTATTCAATTACATCTCCTTAACCCCAAAATCGATCACTTTGAGCCCCTTGTTGCACGTCGAAAATAGACATATCAATTTCTTATTTTCTTTTTATTATTTTAACATTATTGTATTTTAGTTTTTCTCTCTCCATTCTCCCATCTTCATACATGATTTTCCTTCTTCTGCATGGCCAGACCGTCGCCACCACCCCCGGCTACCCGAGCCATAGCGCCTCCAGACAACCGCACCACCTAGACACTGCCTCCTGGCTATCGTCCCCTGCCGCACATCGCACCATCTACCTCACCTGGAGATGTGCCCAGAACACATGCCAGAAATCACACCACCACGTCTCCCCTTCTGTGGGCCACCACATCTTCGTTTTAAGCCGGTTAAATGTGATGACTGTAGATTTGTGATCCTAAGGTCTATATCTCCACATCTGTATGCCATTGTCAATAAAAAATTAAGTATTTAGCGTGCCTAATTATTTGGAAATGAAGAACATGTGAAGAACAAAATAGAAAGTATCATGGTCTATGTGAGGATCGATGGCCATGTTTGTTTGGCCATTGTCATTGAGAAGCAAGAACAAGAGGAATTAACAAATAGATATTTATCAAAATTCAAATAAAACCCCCTACCCCATAAATCCATTGGAGAATGTTCATGATTGAAGTTGGGGAGGTGTTTGTCTTTCCCTAAACAAGCTTCCAACGATGCCGCACGAATGACAATCTTCGATTCTCGATTGTGAGATCTGT
This sequence comes from Viscum album, assembly GCA_963277665.1. Classification (NCBI taxonomy): domain Eukaryota; kingdom Viridiplantae; phylum Streptophyta; class Magnoliopsida; order Santalales; family Viscaceae; genus Viscum; species Viscum album. Next base: position 121,264 of record CAUJRU010001254.1, on the reverse strand, counting down.
TCTTCGTCAAGAGCGTCAAGTTCCTGCTCATCCTTTCTCCAACAGAAACAAACACCCAACCCCAAGGAAGAGTTAATATTACTCTCGGTTTTAGTGGTCATTCATTTATTTAGAACTAAATAATCCTATTAATTAAAGGGATTGGTGGTTACACATTTTGTGTAACCAGGCATTTAATTCCCAGCATTTAAATGCCCGACCACCCTCTGGTGGTCCCCACCACCAAAAATTAAAAGGAGAGGTTGGAGGATACTTAAAATAAAATATATTTATTTTATTTAATCCTCTATGAAAAACATAAAAAACAAATTCTTCTCTCGACCCACTGGGTTTGAGGTTAAACCTCTCTTAAGAAAATCCTGATGATGTGGTGCCTTCAAATTTTTAATCCGAGCACCGGTTCAAAAGTTAGAAAACACCACTCATACATTTACTGAATGTACCTTAAAAAAAGTTCAATAAATTAATAACGTTCACCCTTGACCCGTGCTAGTCGAGGTTAGGCTCTTCCTAAAGATAACACACCCCCCAATGAACCCAACAGTACTCTCAAAATTTTAATCCAAGTTACCATTTATAAGATATGGATTTTAATAATAAAATATGTTTCACTTAATTATTTTATTTATGGCCAAAAACCAACTATCACTGGTGGCCCGCCCCATACAATGTTAGTATCTACCTAAAGAGATCATACCCTCACGAGCTTAGTAGTGGTCTCAGATTTTTAATCGAAGTAACCATTCGTGAGTTATAATCATTTGAAAAATAAAATAACTTTTTTTAATTATTTTATTTACAATTATGCCATTTTTGGGTTTTCCCATAGGAGGCCCACACCGACTAAAATTATGTCATTCCTATGGCAAGCCCACCATCTTAAGTGCAATGGTGCCATCGTATTTCTGATCCGAGAAACCATATAAGAGTTATTCCTCTTTTTTAGGAAAACTACTTACATGTACTTTTTAAAGTTCAACAAAACTGCGACGGATCATTCCTGGAACTTCAGGCCTCAGAATCACGTGCCGTCAGATTTGGAGATCTCAAAATAATTCCATATAATTAAAAAAATATTATATGGAAATTCCTAGACATTACACCATGAACCCCCTGAATGAGTTTAGCATAAAGAAAAAATTAACGAGACAACTGTTCTTATTCTTGAAGAAAGTACAATTGTGACTATGCCTAGTGTTTAAAATGTAAAAGGAATAGCTAAAATGAAAGTGGGAATCATTCAATGGATCTAATTTTTCTTGGATCACTTACTAATGGAGATCGAACTGATGATGTGGTTATGGAAATTATTGAACATTCTCAAACACCACCTATACCATCACCTCCTCCTATTGTGCATGTGGAATCACCCTCTATTAGTAAGATATCATAAAGTTATAAAATTTAATCTTTTTCCTCTAATATTATAAATTAGATTGATAATATTATAGGAGATTATATTGAGATTAAATATGAGTTAAAATATACTAATGATGAGATTAGAGAACTTAAGAAGTCCTCTATTCCCAAGGTTGATTTTGACAAGTTGGTTGGGTTAATGACTACCCAAACAAAGTGGATTAGGAATCTCCAATCATCCTCTCCAATTCAAAAAGGTGTTTCTGAAGTAAGTTTCACAGATCATAGGGATGTGAATGTTCTAGTTAGGTATTTGAAAGATGTTTATGCTACCAAGTCTGAGTTCAATATTCTTGGTGTTATGGTTGTATCTCAAAGGTACATGTTCCAAAATCTTTAAATGGTGCAATTAGACATGTCTCAAGATGTTCTTGATGAGTTTACGTCTTATAAGACTGAAATGAAGTGAATCCTACAAAATTTATAAATTTTTGTATTAAGCTAGTTTGATTTCCTCAAAAGGATTCAACCCTATATAACTTCCACCTCAGAACCTTTATTTGTTATAGTTTTTTTAGAGTGGAGTTGATAATTTTCTCTTAAAATTCAATTATGTATCCTTATAGATTCAGTCCTTGTTGTGTGATATGTCTACCCATTCCTTATGAAACATTTCAAGAGGAATATTATGGATGAGTTCCATAATACCAGATAAGATGTCAGGAAGCTTGGTATTGGAACTAATAGATCCGTAAAATTAAGTAGAGGTCTTTTATGATGAATTTGATTTGAAATTGAATGAGATCGTGAATGTCTCTAAGGATAATCAATTCATGGTTTTTATATCTCTTGTTCTTGTATATAGAAACTACTATTATTTGTTAACCTCTTTGAACAAGGCCTATAAATATGTTCAAGGGCTATGTTCATATTCATTCTTGACAAAGCTACAGGTTATTAGAAAATCATTCTTTAAAACAATTAAGAAATTATGAAAACAAGTTTTTAAAACAATCAAAAAATTATAGAATTCAAATTAAAGGTTTAGGTAGAGTGAACCTACCTCAATCTCAAGGCGTGTTGCTTTTGACGACAACAACTTGAATCTTCCTTTTTTACTTCTTGTATGCATATGAAACTTCACATATATATAAGGACAACTAGCCTCTATATACATATTTTCATGGCCAAATATTCACAATGGGTCCTTAGATATATGTTTATATTTTCATATACTCCTTAACACTTACACATGTATGAATTTTTCATATCTATATATAAGCCCACCTAGCCCCAATATATATATTCATACTACAATGAGTAAATATATATAAAGGGGGAACTTATATCTCTATATGCTTACCTATGCATACACTTGTAAGAATTTGTCAACGGTGACAGGAATCCAGCTCAATGAAATCGAAAACACACTACAAAAATATAAGAAACTGAAAAATTAAAAATTTTCTAATAATGTTTTTCCAAAGAATAAAAATGGAATAAACCTTACCCAAATCCGATGTTGAACTCACTATCATCCATGGTGGTGGATAGAACTAACCTTATCATAAGGAACCACCTTTAAGAAAATAGTGGGAAAAAATGAGATATAATGACTTCTTATATATATGTGATCAGTGTGTCAACTGTACAAGATAAATTATACATGAATCCATAACCAACAATGAACAAATAATATTTAAATTGATATGTACATTTCATTACTAAATAACAAGATTATTAATAAACCTCTTTATTTTTTCAAACATGACCTTCAATTGCCTATTCAAAAATCAAAAATCACCAAAATATGGGAATAAAGTAAAATTCCATCAACACTTAATAAACCTCTTAATTTTAAAAAACCATGAATTGTTGATAAAAAACAATTATCTTATGTAACACTTATTCAAGAATTGAAATTTAGTATAAAAAAGAAGGATTAAGAAGGAAGCTAAATTCAATTTAAAACATTATTGAATTAAAGAGGATGAGAGAGGAAACCTACTTCAAATGAGGCAATCCACACTCAGCGCTTGACACTTTTATCAGTGAAAACTCTAAGCTGCTCCATCAATCCTCTGACCATATGCACCTTTTCCTATACATAAGGACACCCTAACCCCTATGTGCGTGTCCTCATAGACTTGAAAAAGCACAAGAGGATCCTTGCATATATGTTCACATGAATAAGCCCATTATCTCCCACACACATATGCATTTTCCATATATATATATATACATAATCACACCTTGCCCCTTATATGTAATTGTTCTGCCATGGGTGGAAATACATATAACAGGAGAACTTATCCTATATATGCTTACCTATGCATGCACGGTGAGTCTCCTTTGACAGGCTCCCAAAATCCACCTCAACGAGATCCAAAAAACACTAAAAAATATAGGAAACCCAAAAATCACAAAAATGCTAATTAAAATTGGGCCAAAGAATAAAAATGGAAGAATCCTTAGCTGAATCTGATATCGAACTCACTGCCTTTGATGGCGGTAGATAGAACCTACCTCATCATAAGAAACCATATGTAAGTAAATAATGGGAAATGAAGCGAGATATAAAGACTTATTAAATATATGTGATTAGTGTGTCGTCAATACATGATAAATGATACATGAATCCAATACCAACCTCATAGACCATTGTATGCCTTTAACCGTTATCTCAAAAATCACTAACAATCTTCTCATAAACTCATTGATTTCTATTAATATCCGTCCAAAAAATCATAAAATATATAAGTTTCTTCCTAAATGAATCAATAAAAATATATTTAATATTTAATCAACATTATTAATTTTTTGAAAAATTCTCTTCCATTTTATATATTAACCAATTTAAATCACAATATACATCAGTGTTATCTTTTGAAAGTAGATTCAGACTTTGATTGTGTCCGAATGATATCTTTTAAAACATTTGGATTATATTTTAGATCAACTTATTATCATAATCCAAGTGAGACTTCTAATCTATGTATATTTATTTAAAGAAACAACTATAAGGATGAACTTATTCCTTTGTTAGTTTTATATTCTTGATTATTCACCTTCAATTATGAATATATTTAATTTAGTTATAATTAATAAAAAATAGAATACAAATCATTAAAATTAATTTATCTACTTCATTCCCTAATGTTCGATTTTTTTTAATTCCAATTTCGATTCTAAAGTCAATATTATTCTCATTTTCTCACCCCAATTTTGAAAATAAGTGCAAAGTAAATTTTATCTTCATTGTTTAAGGTTATTAGGTAATGGAAAGTGACACTCACCATATCATATAATAATTATTTGAAATTTCATATTATCCCCCTTATCTTATATATTATTAAGAGTAAAACCCATTTCTATTGATAGGAGGATGACATAAGATATCAAATGTTAATAGGAAATAAATTAAACTAATCTATTTATATGTGAGAAAATATCTATGTTAAAAATAAGAAAGATTAATCTAGACATTAATGTTATAAATAAAAAATGAATCATGTGATACCAACTTAGAAATATGCATTCAAGCGTTTTTCAAAAGATATTCAAATTATCTAATACTTAATGATGCCTTAGACTGTCAAAAAATATAACATCTGAAATCTCATCACCTAGTAGTACAACATGAAGAACATAAACTCACTAATTTTCTATAATATTGGTTCATTCACCTCGGCTTAATAAATCCTTATAATCACAAATTATATCATGTGCTAAAACATTAGAGTTACATGAAATGTTGATATCTATTGGTTGTCTAGTATCCCCTACCCCTTTCCCCCCACCTGCACCCTCCCCCTGCCCCTTACACCCCACCTTCACCCTCCCCCTTGCACCCCACTTGCACCCTCCCCCTTCATATTTCACCCCACCTGCACCCCCCTACACACCCCCTCCACCCTCCCCCTGTACACCCCCACCTGCACCCTACCCCTTTCACCCCACCTACACCCTCTTCCCTACCCCTTTCACCCTCTTCCCTACACCTTTCACCCCACCTTCACCCTGCCCCTGCACTTTCACCCCACCTCCACCCTCCCCCTCCCCCTGCACCCCACCTGCATTCTCCCCCCTGCCCCTTGCACCCCACCTGCACCCCCTGAACCTTGAACCCCACCTGCACCCTCCCCCTGCACTCCCCACATGCACCTCCCCTACCCCTTGCACCCCACCTTCCCCCTCCCCCTTGCCCCCACCTGTACCCTCCCCCGGCCCCTTGCACCCCACCCTCCACCTTGCACACCACCTACACCTTCCCCCCTGCACCTTGAACCCCAACTACACCCTCCCCCATGCACACCCCCACTGGCACCCTACACCCTACCCCTTGCACCCCACATTCACCCTCCCCCTTGCCTCCACCCTCCCCTACCCCTTGAAGAGTATTACTCCAAGATATTTGATATGTAGATCCCCTTGCTTGACCTTTAAGATATTGATGACAAATCCTTTTTACAAGTTTAAATTCCCTTACCAAAAATAATTGTCAATTTGTTCCTTGAAATAGATTAACCATATACCTATTCATAACAGAATAAAATTTTTCTACTAAAGTTTGTACACCCATTTTTAGCCTCATAGAAGTGAAGAATATAATTTGTATAAAGGATGTGTATTGGAACTCCAAGGTTTTGTGAAAACATAATATGTATAATATTCCCTTGATCAATAACTTGTAGTAAAAATCTACTCAGTTAATCCTCAATTAAAAAAAATAGGAGGGTATAAAGGGTATTCCCTTGCCTTAACAGCCTGGGGTAATTAATGTAGCCTTTTATGAAACCATTAAGAAATAAAAATATTTGATCACAAGAGAATGAAATGAGCTATCATTTTTAATGGATTTCCTCTTACTGATAGTGTTATAAAAAAAGTAAAATCATCTTGTAACACCCCAAGCTTCTGCTGTACATTTGGATTTGAATAATAAGATAGCATGCGAAGTACGCAACACCGAGTTCAACCATACAACGAACTGTCAAATTAGCTATTTAAAAAGAGGTTATAAATAGTAATAACCACATTTTTAATTTTATATATATCCCATATAATTTTAACATTTCTATTTTGTGTTTATTATACATAATATGAGAACAAATTCAATTTTTCAGATAAAAGAAGTATTTTTCAAAAAATGCAGTTTTTCCACCTTTTAATGGGGAACCCCTTTTAAATACAATATCTGACACTTTATATATTCAATTTGACAAAAATAAAATTCTTCTTTAGAAATGGGACATAAAAATTTAGTTTGGTTAATTATTTGGTACTTTTCTGATAACTTTCATATTTTGATGAATAGTGAAAAATACTAAATTTTAATTAAAAACAACCTTTTTAATCGAAATAATTTATAGTGTTAAATTATAAATTTCAGTGATTTTAAAGTATAATTAGATTATACTTGTATAATTTAATATAATTGAGGTCATTGAAAGTAATGTTACATTTATATTGGGCATAAAAACATATCAATCTTTTGATAATTTTTACTTATCAAAAACCCGCTTTCTTGTTTTGACAACAATAATTAATTTTAGATTAATTAATGAAAATTCTATGTTTTTAATTTGGTAAAATACACATCATTTTTGAATTTGGAATATGAAAATTATATTTGGGTAAATGTTTTGTATTTTTTTTGAAAACATTCTATTTTTTATGAATAGTGAAAAACACATCATTATTGTTTAAAACTGACTTTTTATTTAAATAATTATTTATATAATTTAAATTTATTTTAATTAATAATAGATACATAATAAATATATGAGATCAATGTAATTCATTAGAGTCATTTTATAAAAAAAATAGATGTATAAAATTTTATTGAACTTTTTAATGTCTTTTACCCACCTTCTAGGCACATTTTCAAATTTGCCTAAAACGTAATTTTACCACTTCTAGGAATTGAAATTAAAAAATCTGAGAGACACAGTTGACATCAGTAAGTAAAATGTGGTTCAATAAGATGAAAATAATTTTTGGTGAATAGTAACTTTTGAATTTTATTTACCACAATTAAAAGTAAATAGGGTAATTAAAGGTAAAAATGCTATTATAATTACCCTAAAACATGTCCTAATTCTATTGGATATGTTTTTTTCAACCAAAATCAACCTTCAAAATAAAATATAATCCTCTTTGATCCACTTGGAATAGATGAGGATATTTATTATTATTTTATTTAACGAAGAGTTAAAAGTGTTAAAATCAAATTTTCTTAACTAAAATATTTTTAATATTGGGTTATACATGAGATAAATTCGATTATAAATATTCATTAGAAATATAAAAATATTTCCTACATAATTTTATTTTATTTGTAATTTTTATACATTAAATAATTAAATATATTTATGACATAATGATGATACATTAATTACCTTATTAATGAAATATTAAAATAATTGATATTATAAATATATAAATAAAAGTAAATTGAGACTTTTGATGAATTACGATAATTTTATAGGTTAATATGAAATGTTAGGATTTATTTAATTTTTTTCTATGTAATCAAGTTTTTTTAACTTTCACAAAAACCAAATACTAAATAGTGTAAAAATTGAAATAAATGAGTTTTTAAAACAAATACTATATTATCAATTGATATAATATTATTAAAAATATAATGTTTTCAATAATAAATAATACTGAAAATCAATAATGGTCAAAATGGAATCTTTCTACTAAAATTTTTATTCTATACATTACAAATTTTAATATTAAAGTTAATTTTATTATATATTTAAATTGAATTAGATTAAATTTATTTTAAATTTATTTCCATTAAAACCAAATGTTGTTACACGGGTTATGAAATATTTTTAAGAGAAGATAAAATCACTTAAATAAAAACAAGTTATGTCGTTTAAAAGTAATATTAAAATGTAAAAACATAATTTTGAAAATCATATAACTTGTTTTAAACATGTGTGGGAATAATTGGTTGAGTATTGATGGATCCAAAGATACACCACACTCCATTATTTTGGTACTTTGTATTCATTGACCTTGGAATACTGTAGTGATTCCATGGAAGTGTAAACGGTTATCCCAAAAGTTCCCTTTTCTGTACATATAAAAGAATTTCACTTCCACCAATCCATGATTAATCATAACATTAGAATTTACCCTAAACCCATACACAAAATAACTATATTATAAATATTTTTAACATTTTAGAGATAATTATCTCTTTAATTTTTCAAAATTCCATCACTTACAAGGAACTTGAAAAGATAAGATCAAATTTTCATCTTAAGTACTACCTTATTTATATCTTTTTCTCTTTAATATTTATTTTAAAAATATCTTTATCCATTAGAATATAGTGAAATATGTATTATAATTTAAATAATTGGTTATTATATTAATTAAAAAATCAATATTTATTCTTATCAATCCACAAATAAAAATAAAAGAATTGTTAGTGCATTGTCAAGACTACAACCTCCAGAAAGATACATCTTCCGTTTTTCATTACTACTATTAATAGATGAATTTTTTAATGAATTAATAAATATGATATATATATATATAATATGATACCTAGTGTTAAACTTCATTTACCTTTATTCTCTCTCATTCTTTTGGAAATTGAAACATTAATCATGCGTACATGAGAACTATCATCTCCAAGAGCAATGAGTTTCATTAGTCATCACATTAGACCATGGTTGGAACTAATAATATATTTAATATATAATAATTATTTCTATAAGAAATTAATATTATATATACTATAAACCGATTTTACAATCTTGTTTACATTGGTCATCATAGAACAATATTTATGAAAATTTGAGAAAACAAACTCAGATAATCGACATTGGGATGAAAAACATATTTTAAATAAATAAAATGTGATAATTAAATCACTATAAAATATGAAATATAGTTGTAAAGTTTCCTATATTTATATTTCAGAAACAAAATTCTTTATTCAATATGTTACGCATGTGTGGAGAATAAATCTGGAATGTGAGGTAAGAGGTCTTTTGTACCTCCTTCATGACTTTTTAGTTACTTGTTCTCATTATTTTTATACATTTTATGCAGTATAATTAACATGAAACTATTATATTCTTGTATATATTTCCATTACATATAAACCTATCCAATTACCTATTTCAATTTTGGTTCTAGTCATTATTTTATTCCCTAAATATTCCATCATTTATGTAAACCAGATTTAAGAGGACATTCTTGTTTCTTGTATCATGTTGAGTATCGACCTCATGATATTTTTTTATACCATTATTATATTATAAAACCCGTCATTATTTTTTGGATAACCCCCTTGGTAAAATAATGGTTTAATAGAAAATAATAAGTTATTTTCATCTTTAAAAATATCCATTACATATTTCCCAATGCATCACCCAAGTGGTTCATTGTATCCTTTCTTATACAAGATTTTTTCAAGATTTTTTTATATTAGATTTCAATGTTTAAGACTTATGCACGATTTTAAATTATAACTGTTTATTATATTTAATTAATTATTCTATTTGGTATCTTAATTATTTAGCCTATGATTATGCATATAATTAGAATTATGAAAGCCACCTCCTTCTCGTGGGTTTGATCATTATTTTGATTTATGAATAGTTTTTTCCCCAAGTGGAATTAATATGTATGATAATAATTTACATGATGGGTGTTACAAAAATTATATATGTAATGACTTGGGTTTTGAACTGTAATTCTAGGGATTATTTTAGAGGATATTTATGAAGTCAGGCACTGAGTAGGCATGGGAAGCCGGGGCTCTAGGAGCCTTAGTGCGAAGACATTTATAATATTAATTAAAAAATTTCACCTATATAGTTTTTATTGAAGCATAAATAAATTTCTTTTGGATTCTCAGATCAGATTCTTAATAATGCAGTTGAGTCTAAACAACCGTTTTTTCACTAGGCATGACCTAAGGTCATCCGCGCGAGGAGTTTCCTCTATGTGTTGTTTTGGAAACCTGATGTCAAGTCGGAATTAATTAGTTTAAAATAATTAAAATTAAGACCTTACATCAAACCACAGATTCACAGTGCACCCATTTAGAAGTGAATATCCTCTCCCTGTCCTCTCCACTCTATGTATAACTACTGGAAACATTCCAAGTCAACCAAGCATGGTGATATGGATCTCTATTTGTGATGCAGATAATCATCATATCAAATATTAGCACAATCTAGGTGTTGTTCATCATCTAAAGCACTGTATTTTAACTAATTATGTAGGATGATTTGTTTTTTGGCCACAATACCTTTCATTTTGAATTATTTTAAGGCTCTAGTTCTCCAATACAATTGATATTTATCCCAGCTAGGTAGATCTATGAGTTTTGGGGAAGAGCGGGATGAATCAATGTGTTTTTTAGGTAATTAACAACTATAATTACCATGTACATGACATTAGGTTTAGTGAAATACAATCTATATATCTTCCAATTTGAGGAATATAGAATTTTGGGACTACATGTCATATATAGGGATTACACATTGTGTAGTGCCCTAAACTGTGTGACCATGGGACATGGCTTGGGTTAGCCATATGAAAACACATGGCGGTGTACTAACACAGCTGAAAGATACAGGAACACTGGATTTGGAACATGAACATGAGAAACCTACATGGGAAGGTAGCTATCAAGCCAGGACACAATGTGTGGTATTGGATACATGGAGTGTAAGGGACACAGTTGGATAGTCCGTGTAGAAGAGGAACACTGTCGGGGTATAAGTGAGGAGCGACACGATATGTAATTCCCATAAAAGTCATGTACCCTTACATGGGTTGGTAAATTTATTATACATGATTTATGTCCAGGTTCTCGGGTGGGATGAGACGTCATGTGTGCTCCGTTACACATTGTACACTCCAATGATATTCTCCTTGGATTTTTCACCTTATTTATCTTCTTCCTTGGGACTCAGATTTAGGATGTTGACTAGTCTATCCTATGTGGTTTTCAATAGAGAACGCAGTGGTGGCCTCCATTATGGCATATGAGATACGACGTGGTGTAAATCGAGTAAAAGTCTTATGACGGTGTTCTGATACAATGTTGTAGATCTATGTAGGTCATGAAGAGAGATTTTATGGTTGGTACTCCCCTATATCTTTAGGTAATGGGTTTAGCTTACCTTTCTTGTTGGGAAGATATGAGACTCCCCATATCATGGGAGCGGGTATTTTCCTCTGGGGTTGTTACTCCCCTAAGGGACTGTAGTTCGAGTTTTCCCATGATTCATGTGAAGATGGATAGTACTTTTCTATTGGAATGGGGAACATGTTCTCTATATATGAACTATAAATAGAGTTGTTACCCCCTCCCATGTTATGGTGCCTAACCTCTATCATGGGAGTCAGTACTCCCCTTTCATTCCAAGGTGTGGTTCCTCTATATGTGTTGTTCTGGTAGAGTGGGTACACCCCAACCGTGTTATAGAGTGTATACTCTATCCTTGGGTCAGTACTCACAAACATTGTTAGGGTGTGGGTCCCCCATAGTGAAGAAGTTATAATATTTGGTACTCCCATATCCTACTAAGGTGTGGTTCCTCTAGCCACTTTGTTGTACTCCCCTACGGGGTTAGGGTGCGGGTCCTCGATCCACGGAGTAGTAATCCCCTATAGTATCAGGGTGAGGGTTCTCTATTCTCTGAGTAGTACTCCTCTGTTTGATCAATGCAAGAGTCCTCATATTCAAATAAGTACTCCCCCATTTCTGAGTAGCAGCGGGATACGGTCCTCCGTTGGAGTTGGATCTCCCATATATGTGGGATACAGTTACGAGGAGTGGGACCCTCTACATTATATGAATGATTCCTTGATAAGAGTTATAAATACCTTAATGGATTGAGGTGATTGACACTCCATAAAAGAGTGACATAGGTTTCACAGGCTAGTTAGGAGTAGTACACCTTCAACTTCATAGAAACTATGAGGTGTAAGTCCCTTTGTTCTCTCTTGATAGAGAGTATACATGATGTGCATAGTTAGGAGTAGTTCTCCCTTAATGGTGTGAATTAGAGAGGTATGGCCTCTTCACTTGGGTTTCTTTAGATTTTTTTTGGGTGAAATATAATGAATTGAGTTCCTCTAGTGATGGGAACTAGAGCTAGACCTAGTATGATATTCTTGATGAAGCACATTCTATTAGGCATACCATTATGAATGGTAGAGATTTCTCTTATTGGAGTGCGTTTGTTAGATGGGTTCCATCATGGAGGTCTATGATCATGGAGAATTTCCTATTGGTTTTATACTCTACCTTCAGATCCTCGAGTAGAAATACTATTACTAGATATGAGGTTGGAACCCCATGATACTTAGTTATTGAGATGAGAATATATGGGAGATTTCTAGCAGTACTTGTTGAATTTATGCATGTCAAGTTTGATATCCCTTGTTGACTAAGAGAAAATTTCTTGTAAAACCTGGGATTGTTCAAGATAGAGTTTATCTCTAGATTAGGGTTACCTCTATCTAGGTTGAGTGGACTATTTCCTTTCAGTTTCTCTCTATTTCCTTTTGGTTTTGGGGGAAACTATTGAGTATTTTTATACTCCCACCTAGAAATCATTTTCCCACACATGTTTTTTATTCTTGTGAAGACCACATACCTTTCTATGGAGTCCACAGAGGACCCGAGGTAGGTGTATCTTAGTGAGGAAGATAGACTAAGCTGTTTACTGTTGTTGGTCTGAGAATCTTTCATGATGTTTTTGTTGATGGTGATCCCCTCCTTCTCAGAAAGTTGAACTCTTATATAGTTTTCTCAGGGGGGGGGGCATTTTTTTACCTTATATCACTTTTAATAATTCTTTTTTACTTTGGTTGTGAGATATATATGTATCCATGCATTGGTTACTTTTTATTTTTACATTTCAATATTTTTTGAGCCTAGGTATGTGTGTGTTCATACAGGTATATAGGCAATGCTTCCCATGATGGTGATATTCCTACTCAACTCTAATCGCCAGCCCCTGGACTATTGGAGGTGAGTTTGGGGAGTTGCAGTCTGGGCCCCATCGGGTCCGGTCATGATAGAGTTGTATGGGAGGTGGTCAGTTCTACATTCGGACAATAGTGTCATGATCTTGGGTTGGGTCGCATAGCAATAATGTTAGTATGTTCTGAGTTCTACTATCAGGCTAAAGGTTCTAGTGATAGTGCGGCATCCAATATATCCATTAACCAGGACCCTGATCACTAGATTTTTGACTCATTACATTAAGAAACTATTTACCTTGAAATAAATGGTACATGAAACATATAATATCGAGTTTGTGGGTTTTCCCTTCTTGAGTCAGCTTCCCAAATATACTCTTTAATTATGGTGCATCTGGATTCTATTTCAGGATGGCTCTGCGACAACATCCAGACATGACTCTATGGAATGATTATGATGAAAATCTTCCACATGATGAGGATTCTATGAAGGGAACTAATTTTAAGGTGTTACGTCTGGGTGGTCGGTTGGTAATGCCACCACCTATTGAGCAATATTTTTTACTGGCAGTTCAGGTTGACGATGCATGTAGGTTTAGTGCCCCAGATGAATTCTATAGGTAGTGACCTTTGATGTATTGGGGTGATCTAGAACCACATACCATAGATGACTGGCATCAGGTAGTCTCACAAGTTTTACACTTAGTGAGGAAACCTCCTAATTAGATGGTGGTCCTAGATGTGAGCCTTTATTAGGGTTCATCTTGGTTATGGTGGATTTTAGTGATACAGTCTCAGGAGAGGTGACACTCATTTGGGAGGATTTTGAATGAAGATTTAGGGAATAGTTTATCCCATCCAAGTAGAGATCAACATGTATCCAACAACTTCTATAGCTTTGGAAGGGTAACATGACTATGGATGATTTTTAAGTGGTTCACAGACTTGTCATGATACTCCTTCGATATGGTTTGAGATCAGTTTATCAGATCATGAACCTTCGAACATGGATTGATTCTAGAGATCAGAGTATCTTTGATTCCAATTTTCATTCCCACCTATGATAGAATGTTGCAGTGATCTTTGAGGGTGCATATTTCTAATCTAAGGAACATGTGGTTGTAACCTACAATAGTGGCCAGGAGGCTGAGGAATCTATAAAAGATAGGAGGAAATAGGTTACATGATTAAGGTGTAGGAGGCATAATAATGCCCAGAAATAGACGCATGGGTTTGTAATGTAGGATAAACATCAATGATCTGGTCCACCATAGGAGAAGAGGTGTTACGATTTTGATAGGCAATGGAATCATGCTAGAGATTTCTTGAACCACTATGCTTCGTAGAGGTATACAAAAGATGAGCTTCCATGGTAGAGACATCACTAGGAGAAAGGAGTTTCGCAAGGTGGAAAACAAGGTGGAAGAGCATGAAGAGAATCATGCGGTGGCAAGTAGTTGGAGTTGTTTTCACCACCAACCCTAGGTGGTCTGCACTAGGGTTAGGGAGCTGGTGGTGTGGGAGAGGACAATTGTAGTCTATAAAGACCTTCAATCCAGAAACTACAAGGGTGAATAGAGGCATTCCTAGTTTCCTTTCTACTTTCTGTAGTAGAAATTGTTTGACACTGTTGTGGGCCCTCTTTTTTTCTCTTATGTTTGATGTTTAACCTTGGTGATGTGGAGAATTAGTAGAACCCTATGTTGATAATTGTTATAGAGGCCCCATTAATACACAATGTGTGTTTTGGCTACCCTTTTGTTTCTATTAATACCCACATGTGTTTGGTTTCGGCTTTGTATGTGACTTTCTTGAGGAGGATGAGGTGTAGTTTGTTATAGCTTTGAACTCACATGTAAGAGGGACACTTTCCCCAATGAGGCATGTTTTTGTGATGTGGCCATAACCAGGTAGGCAAGTCAGTGTCTCCCAAACTAGATAGTATCAATGTGAGGTGGATGAGTTCCATAAACTTGTGGGTTTATGGTGAAGTTATCCAATGGAGTGTCGAAGCAGGTCCTGGACCTTTAAGTGGAGTTTACCTGCTCGTCCACTTCATCTTAATGGCCTTAAAAGAGGGAAATACTTACATAGAATCATTCTTTAGTGGTAGAGTTAGACATTATGATTTTTCCATAGTGTGTATTGGTTTCCTACCATCGATGCTCACCTGGGATTCCCCTAGTGGGTGTCATAGTGTTTTTGTTTTTATGGGCTATGATACAGTTGGAGGTTGGTAGATGAAGGGCATCGTAAGACCCTATGTTTACTCTTTGGAAGCCTTGTTTTGTTCATGAATACCCTCACATGTTCACCATCAATTATGAATCAAAAAATAAGGAGGTTGTTATATAGGACATCTAGTGGTGTATGTGAACTGTGGGGTTCTATTAGTATCTCCACCAGGTTAGTGAGATGGTATAACACAAGACCCCATAACTGCAAATAGACCATGGTGTTTTGTTTTTTCCCACCTATCGAATCATAGGAGACATGTGCATGTTTTTTACATAATGGTGTCTTAGTAGAATATGGACACAAGACTGGATAGATTTTTGTGGTTCCTCTACGAGTGTTCTTGTAATAATCATAAGATCAGTGAGATCGCTAATATGGGAGCTCGGTGGAGAGATTCATTTCTTCTCTTGTGATCAGATTTTTAATTTTTAGGGATGAAAATCCCTAAGATGGGGAGAATTTAATGACTTTTGTTTATACCTATAATTTTTTGGAATATTCCAAATAATTCTTTCTAAAGTTGGGCACTTAGTCGGCATGGGATGTCGGTGCCCGTGGAGCCTCGATGCATCGATATTTAAAAAATTAAATATTTATTCTCATGCACAAGCACAATTTTAAATAAAACATAAATAATTATCATTTAGAATATCGGATCATATTTTTGATACCATGGTTGATTCTAGTATACCGTGTTTACCTTGGCGGGATAGTAGGTCATTTGCACCTAGAGTTTTGATTAGGATCCATTTTGGTGACATGGCATGAAAGGGGAATTAATTAGTCTAATTTAATAAAAATAAATACTTCCCCCCATCCCTTAGACATGTAGCAAACCAAAGGTGGAGTTCCTTCCCTCTCCCCATCCTATCCCCTCTTCAACTGACGGATGCAAACATGCCAAATTTAAGAAGTAAGGTGTTGTCATTCACTATTTCTGACATAGATCGTCATCAGATCAAGGAGCAGCATGATCCAAGTGTCATTATTCATCCATAGCATTTTAATTTTTCTAATTATATAGGTGTATTTGAGTTTTCATCCTAATCCCTTTAACTATGCATTTTTATTAAGGTTCTAGAGATCAAATACAATTTCTATTGATCTCTTCTAGGTAGATCTATGAGTTTTTTGTGAAGAACGGGATGAATCGTGTTTTTTAAGGTAATTTGTGTCTAAAATGACCATATACATGAAATGTAGTTTATTTACAAATTTCATGTTTCTCTTTTTATTCTGTGAAGATAATCACTTGGGACTACACACCTTGTAGTGCCCTAAACTGTGTGACCATAGGACATGGCTTGGGTTAGCCATGTAAAAACACATGGTTGTTTACTAACACTCATTCCTGATATATGGACATGTGGTCTGGTACAAAGTCAAGGAAAAAATACATAGTAAAGTGTCCATTTATCCTGAACATATCGTGATGTATGGGATACACGGTGTATAAGGGACATGGCTGGTTGGTCCTTATAGAAGAGGAACACAACCGAGGGTTGAGTGAAGTGCGACACAACATGAATTTACCTTAGATTACTTGTAAACCTAAATGGTTTTGTAAACAATGTAAACATTATACATGGATAGGTTCTCAGGTGAGCTTACACACCTTGTTTTCTCCGGTAGACGCCATGTAATCCTAGAAGATTCTCCTGGAATCTTCCGCCTTCTATATATTCTTCTCTTGGGTGTGGATTCAGTCTTTTGAGTAGTCTTTATGGAGTTTTTTTCCACATAGAACATGATGGTGGCCTTCAATATGGATTAAGATATATGATATGGTGTAAATTGATTAATATTCTTCTAGAGATATAATGAGATGATGTTGGAGATCGATGTAGTTCGTGAATATTGACCATGAGACTAGTAATACCCTATATCTTCAGGTTGTGGGTTTTCCTTACCTATCTTCTTAGGTAGAGATAGGAATCCCCATTTCATGGGTATAGGTTTTTTACCGTCGGGTAGTTGCCTCATGGGGTGTTACTCCCCTTATGGACTAACGTGCAGGTTTCCCTATGATGTTTTGAAGATTTAGATAACTCCCCTATTGGACTAGGGTGTGGTTCCACCATATATGACATATACATCAATTCAATACTCCTATACAATGTTAGAGAACCTGTCCAATATCATATGAGTTAGTACTCCCCTATTGTTCTAGGGTGTGTGTACTCCATACATGTTGTTATGGGAGAGACGGTACTCTCCTACTGTGTCAGGGAGAGGGTCCTCTATCTTGGGGTTAGTTGGTCGGTACTCCCATCATGTGTAAGGGTGTGGGTCCCCCATATTGAACAAGATGACAATGTGAGTACTCCCTTATCCTACCAGGGTGATTTCCCTCTAGACACTGAGTTGTAATCCAATACCAGGTTAGGGTGAGGGTACTTGAACATGGAGTGGTAATCCCCAATCATATTAGAGTGCGGGTCCTCCATTATCTGAGTAGTAATCCACTATTATATCTATGGTAAAGTTATCACTTTTTGAGAAGTACTCCCCTATGTTTGAGTAGTAGTGAAGATATGGTCCTCCATTGGAGTTGGATCTCCCACAGCTATGGGATACAATTACGAGTAGTGGGAGCCTCCAAATGATATGAATGATTCTTAGATAGGATTTAGTGCTCCCATGGTGGAAGGAGGTGAGTAACACTCTATATAATAGTGAAAAAGGATTCATAGGTCAGTTAGAAGGAGTACTCCCTCGACTATGGAACAACAAGGAGGTGAGGGTCCCTATGTTCTCTCTTGATAGAGAAGATTCACATGGTGTATAGTCTGAAGAAGTTCCCCATAAACAATTTTCAGTGGTGAGAGGAATGCCTCTTCACTTATGTTTCATTAGGTTACAATAGGTGCAAGGTAACAACAATAGGACCTCTGGTGCTAGGCACTAGATCAAGACAAAGTAATATGTTCCTAATAGAGCACATTCTCTCATACGTACCATTAATAATGGTAGAGTTGTTCTTGATGGAGTGCATCTCCTGGACAGGTGCCATCTGGGATAGCTAAGCACATGGATTTTGTTATCGTGGTTTTATGTGAAACCGTTAGAGCCTCAAGTGTAAATCATGTTTCTGGATATGTGGTTCGAACCTTATTTGACTTAGTGTATGATATGAGTATATTTGGGTGATTTTTGGGAGTCATTGTGGTGTTGTCACATGTAGGGGTTGACACCCCTTGTAGACAGAGCAAACATGTCATGTACGATTGAGGTCGGTTCGAGATGGAGTTTCTCCCTCTATGGGGGTTTCCTATGGCTAGGTCGAGCAAACTGTTTCCTTTTAGTTCCTCTATTTTTCTTTTTGGGTTTTTGGGGGAACATAATGAGTATTTTTATACTCACCCCTACATGGAATTTACCTGCCCATGTTTGTTTTATTTTGCAGAACACATTCCTTTCAACAGATTCCACAGAGGACCTGAGGCAAGAATGATCTTAGTATGTTAGAAAGACTAAAGTTTTTACCAGATTTTGGATGAGGAGGTTTTTTATAGTTCCAGTTGAAAGTGATTCCCTCCTTCTAAGCAGGTTTGATGCATTTACAGTTTTCTTTGGGTGGAGTTGTCTTACCCTTCATTATCTTTTAGTACTTATATTTTACTCTAGTTGTTTGATATACATGTATACATGAATCAATTTATTTTTCTTTTAACATTTCATGTTTTTTTTATCATAGATATGTGTGTGTGACTACAGTTTCATAAGGAATGCCTCCCATAATAGAGATAATCCTACTCGGTTCTAGTTTCCAGACCATTGCCTATTAAAGGATGGCTTGGGGTGTTGTGGTTCGGGCCTCATCAGGATTGGTGATTACAATATATTCCACTATTTCATTGGGTTATACTTTATCAGTCCTTACATGTTATAAAATGGTTTAGGGAGTGAACCTAATCCATCATGGTAATTTTTTTCACATTATAATAGTGGTCTTAGGAGTGTCCATTGTCTTAGGTTTATCATGTTTTATGTTGTTTCCAAAATATTATGATTCCATGATATCATGATATTATTTTCTTATTTCATATCTCCATTCTTGTGATGATCCCATTTAAGATACCATGTTATTCCTCTTAATAGTCGTGTTATGATATATTTCCACGTTTATTACCCTACTAGGCTTTCTAGAACAATATTTTACATATTTATTTCCCTAGTATATCCAGTATGGTTTTATAAGAACAATATGATTTAGGATCTCTATGTGTATTATTAAATAAAGATAATTTTTTATGTTTAAGTTGATGTAGTTTTATGTATATTATTCAAAAGAAATTGGACATCTACATCATTAAATTTTATTTTTTTTAAAATAATAATAATAATTATGAAATATTAAAATTTTAAGATCTGGTTCACTATATAAATACTCTTTCCTTAGTGAAATATCTTAACTGCCAATTTTCATAGATATTGAGTTAAGGAAATGTCATGGAGAAAAACTGTTGGATATTTGAATAAGAGAGAAATTAATCATTGACTAGTTCATATCTAACATAAAAAGGATTATCCCTTCATTATACATTCATATAATCCCTGTAGAACCTGATCACAAGGTAAGTTTTGACTAAAAAAGGTGGCTAAATACCAATAAAGAATGATGTGGTAAGAGAAGAAGTGGTGAAAATTCTTATTGTTGGGATTTTCTGTTCCATTTCACTAAATAATTAGGCTAAACTTGTAAGAGTTATTCCAGAAAATGGAGGTGTATCTACTATGTTTTATTTGAAGGATAAAAAAATTAGTTTTGAAAGGAATCTATGTGTATTGTGTGAATTGATTTTATAAATCTTAATTCTGACACTATAAAGGAAAACTTTTCTATGCCATTTTTATACCAAATTATTAGAGGGATAGTTTTGAATTCATTAATATATTTTATTGAAGGTTATTTTTATTACAATGAGATCAATATACCCCTATAGTGTGAGAAGAAAACTATATTCACATTCCCTATTAAGGCATATTCCTACTGGTCAATTCCCTTTTGACAATGTGGTTCCCTTTCAACATACAAATATGAATGGTGGCCATTTTTCTAGACATGATTGAAAGAATTTTTTTGGTGTTTATGGATAAATTTCCTATTATATGAATAAAAAAAATTAAATAATTTTTTAAAATTTGAAATTAGTTATGGAAGTGTGTCATGAAAACAACTGGGGTTTTAACATAGAAAATTCCAATTCATGGTCAGTGAGGGTGTTGTTCTTGGTTATAAGGTCTCAATGAGATTAATATATGTTTTAATATATATTCATTAGTTATTTCTATAATATCACTAGGACTCTTTTTAAAATATTAGTTAAAAACACAACAATTATTGTTGATATGTAATTCCGTTACACATTTAATAATTTTTCGAAAATATAACCTATTATCACATCTCTTTTACCAAAAATTGGTAACAAAATTTTAAATCAGTGTATCATTATAGATTCATTTTGGTTATCTCTATTTTTGAGGAATACGAAGTAAATGATGGTTTGTGTGGTGTATTAAACTTTTATATTAATAAATTATGCCCAAAATAATTACACCACAGTCAAGAAATACTTTCTAGCTATGTTTCCCTAGAATGGATCACCCATCTTAGGTAAAGGAATTCCACATGACCTCATTCATGACTTCACATAACTAAGTGGCTTCCAGATAATAGCTAGGGCCTAAGAGACACTGTATAGAGACTATGCCCTTGGTATCCACGAAAAAATCATAGTAAATAATAAAAGAGTCCATAATTATAGTAAAATATATAACAAAAATATGGAAGCAATGATCATAATAATAAGATGAAATTCTGTGAAATATTACATAAAATAAAAATTAAACTAGTAAATATTTTCCCACATGAATTATATATATATAAAAAATTAAAATGGGAATATAAACTAACATTTATCTTCACTAGATGACCCTTGAGTATGTACTAGAATCTCCTCAACAACCAGATTCTTCTATACAACTACCCTAATAAGTGATCTTTCCATCATATAAATATTTTGAAATAAGGTCCAAAAAAAACCAAGATTCCCTCAATGTGTGTGATTATTAACCCTATAGAACACCAAAAAATTGTCTTTAATATAATTTATTTATTCATGTAAAAGTGAATGGATGAATGAATGTAAATACATAAATAAACATACAACCTATCTAGTCATCTTTCTCTAACTAGGATTCCATGAAGGACGAACCAACCTACTTTATACCCATGCCTAAGTGATAATCATATCAATCCACAAAAAAAATATTTTCATGGTTTCAAAATTAACTCCATAACTCAACCATCTCACCGATAGATAAAAACAATATAATCAAAAAAATTATTCACAATTAATCCCATGAATCATTCATCTCATGACAGATAACCAAATATTCTAAAGAAGGGTGCATAATTACCTCTTTTATTAAACCATATCAAAACTGATAGACACATATTCAAAACAAGGTTTCATAGTTCCCTTATAAAATCAACCATATGAAGATGGATAACCACTTAACAACTCCACTAGAACATTTATACAAGAAGAAGAGTTATCAAAGGGAAACACATAGACCCATATTCATATAAAGTCATATAGAAGAGTTCTCAATGGGATATAGACGCACCCACATGCCAATAAAATAATTCCACAATGTTAACAAAGGAATTAGAATATACACAATTTCTCAAAAATTCATAAAACTTTTTATAAAATCCTTAAAATACATTGTAATTCAAACCTCATAAAAAAAGAGAAGAATCTCCGTGAATTTTCACATGATTTGATCTCAACACACTGATTATGAAAAACCCTCAATAAAATAATTACATTAGAGTTTAAAAAATATAAAACCAAAAATAATGGGAGAAGAGGAGATCTAGGGAACATGGGAGTTTAACCCTACATAGAAAAGTCCTTCGTAACAAACAACGTCACAATTAGTCATTAAAAGAGGTTAGAAGATCCAGAATCACAAAAAGTGAATATTTATAAACCAAAATCCTTTAAGGGACAAAAGGGGTGGAAATAATGGTAGTTAATTATTTTAAATCAATCAAAATTTACATTTATGTGCATTTCATGGTAAGGAAGACATCCTCTAACCATGAAATTTTGATCCAACACCCCTAGAGATCCCTTTCCAACAACTCATTGTATAAAAACTATGTAATTATTTAAATCTTGTATGTAACTCAAAATATTTCTATTGATCATGCCTATTCCTCCAGAACATGATCTCAAAATATTTTTATACCTTCGAAAACCACACATTCCATGTTTATACATGTCCAACCCAAAAACATAAACAATAATGCACCATCAAAATTGAGGGGTGTTACAATATACACCTATAAGGACTTCTCATCCTCAGGAAGGGTGTCTAGGGAACTCTTCCAAACGACCAAATCATTAGGCCCAAACTTCCAACTCCCAACCTCACACTGTTTCTTAGAGATGTTTATTAAACCATAATGCTTGAGAAAGATGCATTTTCATTCCTCATATTCATTTCTTATTTTTATCCCATAAAACTCCATAGAGGATCCTACAAATAAACTACTTAATCTATCTTGAAATTCACACTACCGACAAAA
The DNA here is from genome assembly GCA_963277665.1 of Viscum album. Taxonomy (NCBI): domain Eukaryota; kingdom Viridiplantae; phylum Streptophyta; class Magnoliopsida; order Santalales; family Viscaceae; genus Viscum; species Viscum album. Next base: position 98,088 of record CAUJRU010001254.1, on the reverse strand, counting down.
AAATCATGCTCCTACTTGTTCCCATGGGACACAATACCGACATCCCATACTTCCTCAAATAGTTTATACCAAAATGTATTAACTGTATTTCATCACACGATCACCCCCAAAATCATGTTAAAGATCATGATTTACCCCATGAACCACATCACAATTCATGATTTACCCCCCAAATCAAGTTATAAAATCACAAAATCCTAATTAATACTTGCATGATGGACCAATCCTCCCTACACTAGTTGTATTCACATGTTTAATCATGATATCCATTGAATGATACCCCCACATGATGTTTCTTATCCAATAAACCAACTCAAACACATAAACACACACACTCATAATCACAAAAATCCTCTACACATAGTTTTAGTTAACCTAATATCACTCCTAACATGTAAGAAGGAATTCCCATTCTTACTGATATATATGCATGGGCCCACCATGCTATAAATTAGATTGACATACTATTAAAAACCATTAATTTTTTTAAACATGGTCACATATTCATTTCTACAACAATAAAAATTTCCCGAATACCATGCACCATAACCAATTGGAAATTTATAAATAACAACACCCAAACCTAACATAACACATCCATCATACCATAATCCCTAGGCATCACTAGTTATAACTTTCCAAATACACCCTGGAAGCATCTAAAAATGATGTATTACCAATTCAAAACCTTCTACCAATAAGGATAAACATTATTCACCACCACTACCACCAAAATATTAACTATGGAATACCTTTTTTCAGAAACGAAACAACTCACATTACCAAATCCTAAACAAAACAAAAAGCACAATCCGGTAATCCAACATCAAAATCATGAAACATGATGCTCTTCTCCTCCCATTACATAGAATTTTCATAGTCCACAATGTAACCTACTATCTTGGGACTTACCTCACCTCCACTCTTCTAAAAATAGTTCACATAGGTTAATTTTTTACAAAGGGTTTATCATAAAAAATGAATTCCATTTAGATTTAGAAATCCCATCTCATGTAATTATTCTCAAGTCTTATAATGAAATTGAAATAAAATTCATTATTTAATATGGTAAATCCTCAATGATAATTTACAAATAATAAAATGAAAAAAAAATATTATGGAGAAAGAAAATTCATTGAAAAAGTAAAACTAAAAAATCATAATGGCCTCAGAATAATAAACCACACTTCCCAGAGCATTGCAATACTAAACCATACTCTAGCCACAAAGTCACCGAAAATCCTTATCAATATGTGATCCTACCTCAGCTAAGAAAATTCAACAATCCCATCATAAATTTATGATACTATACCACATAGGGACCTAATTTTACTTCTGAACCACCACCATATCCATTTGTATTCCACTAATCATGTCCACTAATCCAAATATTTATTGATAATCATTGTTGGCGTCCCATACATGATCATGAACCAAACAGTAGTTTAATGGTAACCCAATGAAATCCCACCAATTTTCTATACATGAAGAAACCACAAAGAGATTCAAATAAACATAACATGTCCTCTCATTGTGTAGTTCACTAGGGAACTACCCAATAGATACTCATCCTACCGCACCAAATGATCTAGAAGAAACTATCAATTACAATTTCTAACCAACAACAAAAAACTCACCCAAAGGTATTTCTCCAATGACCCTTCAAAAAACCCATGGTTCTAAAACCATGTAACCTAAAGGTAAAATTAATTTCATTACACTTATTTGAACACACCACTTATAATAATGAATTATGACTATCATTCCCCACATGGTCTCCACTATAACATGAAACAACAAGGGAACTCATCTGGCTCTAAGGCCCAACATTGGTTTCATTTCTAAAACAAAATCTACAAAATCCATCTAACCCATACCCTCACACAGAAGGTCTTTAATGGACCCCTTTTATGACCTAAAATCATGAATCAAGTCACAAACCAATTCCGGAAACAATATTCTAGCTATTGGCAAGTACAATATTTGAAAACTCAATCCTCTTCTACTCTCAAGGCCAAGAACAAAAAAAAGAAGGCAACTGATAAGTTCCATATTAATATAATATCACTATATAATGTCTCCCCAAATTAGTTCATTCACTACACACACCTTATATAAAAATTCCACACTCACATACTAATAATGGTATGAATAAAATCCCACTTGCATGCCTATTAAGGAAATTTAATCCTAAACATCCAACTAGTGTTTATAAGAAATACGGAAGATACATGAAACCATTTTCTCTAAACTCTAATAGAATTACTCTCACCCATAAAGACAAATTACATAACAAACCTTCTAATTCATGGGTTTATACCGAAAATAACATTACACTATCCCCACCACTCGAAATTCCAAAACTGGTTCAGTGATCAAATAACCACCTTCCTCCAAAAACTCTACTCCACTCACTATAGATAGAGCCTCACAAATATTTCAAGGCAACATCAAAATACCAAATTCCCCTTTACATGGTCCATCACTAATTGAATATCCTAGTAAAAATCCCAACCAATTCCAAGCCCATCCCCCATGAGTGTGTAGTCACTGAACCACACATTCATCTCACAAAAAATTAATAGTATACCCCTTAGTCCAGAATTAAAATCAACACATCAAAAAAGGATACAACATATGGTATCACATGAAAATCAAAAAAAACTATTTTAAAAGATCCAAATGTGCCATAGTAAAACTCATTCTCTGAACATCATTCCATTTACTTCCTATTAAAATTCAGATTTAAATCACTTATTCAATAAAAATTATTAGAGAGAAATATTTGATCAATTTAAACATAAATAAACCATTCTAAAAAAATCATTAATTCAATTCATTGAAAACCAAAAAACGAAAAGAAATATATTTACCATTGAGAAACCTCAAGGTTTTAGAATATTTATTTTCAATTTAAAACCCATGAAAATTGGGGTTAACAATCTTTATAACACCAACTATATTTTAAAAATTTAATAAAACTAATTTATAATCACATAGAATTAAAATAAACTTTTATAAACTATAAATCCCTTGGAAAACCATTTAGAATCCTTTATGTTAAGTGATTTTTGTTATTAAAAACACTTATAAATCTTCTAATATGGTAACTTTCCTTGGGAAGAAGTGTAAATAAATACTTATCACATACATAATTCCTGAGTCCATACCATGAATACATGAATGTTAGTAATGGTCACACATACATGACATGTTGCAACATGATTAGGTAAATTTATTTAAAATTCACCAAAGATGTTCTTGGAAAAAATACTAAAAAATTAATTTCAAGAAATTAATGGATTTAAACCTCCTTCTACAATATGAAAAATAGTCCATGTGATATGAATATATGTTCCAATCCATTGAGTGTTAATTGCACTACTCTTACTAGTTGTCCCAAGAGAAAATCCCATAAATCATAACACTAAAATATTGTTCATTTCTCAAGATAAAATCGATGAATAATGTAATAAAAATCCAAAATAGCAATCTCGTCCTTGAAGACATGGGCTTTCCTCATATATGGGTTAGCTACTCCCAGGAATGAGTTCCATAACAATTATAGATAATTACCTATCTCTTGTGTACCAATACCAAAATAGGAATACAATAGAAAAATAAAATTTGATCTGATAATGATCGCATAGTGATGCACTATTCATTTTCTTCCGTACACCACTATATAAACTAACATTTTTATTGAAAATTAAAAATATAATAACAAATTTAAATTCATGTTTGATTAAAAAATTTAATTTCTATCATTGTTAAAATGGGTTATTTCACTTTTTTATGTTTTCTTTATAGATGGATCTTACATGGAGGGCCCAGGATGATGTTGAAGAAAAATGGTCCAAACTATGAAAGACTCCAAGCACCCAAGTAGAATAAAAAGAATTGAAAATTAATACTTTGGAAACTCATTTCAGAGATTGACTTATCAAAAAATCTATATCATTTATGATACCCAAAGGAGTCCTATCCTCATTCGGATAAGTTATGTAGGCTATGTGATGTTCTACATCAACATTTATGGCTTCCTCTCTTTCAATGGAGTTCTAAACTCATTGTGATCACTCGATGTGGAATGTGATGTTGTCTTGATCTTGTTTTTTTGTAATATTTGAATGATATTTTTTAATTCAATGATGTATGTTATTTTTATTCATCATTTCATATTATTAATTTTATTTATATACTATTATTTCATTCTAAAACTCATATGATCATTATTTGGGGTACCCATTCATTTGATGTCTCACAGACTATTCAAAGACTCTTCTTTCCCCTTCCAATTATGGTGTTTGTGTGGTTTATATTGGCCAATTTAACCCTGAAAACACTATCATGAACATGTAAAGTTATATAATGGTGTCACATTGAAATAATATACAAATATAGACAGTATGTTGAGTTATTCCTATCATTACTCAGTGATTTTTGGTTATGAATTTAGACACAAATGACTCTATCATTGGAATTATTCAGTGTTTAATTTTGTATTTCTGAACAAACTATAAGAGGTAACCTAATATAAAATCTATAAAAATCTGTTTCTAGGTGTTACAAAACATGGATTAAAATATCTACACCTTTTCTCCTGAAGTGATGAATGATGAACATCATGCGATTTCCCCAGGTGATCATGCTTAATTAATTTTGTTAATTTATTCTTTATTTTATTGCTTTCCTTTTTTTGTTGGATTCTATAAATATTAAACACCAAAATTTCCAAAATCTCATTCCACTTTTATTTTCATTATCAAAAAATTATTTTTTTAATTATGATATAAGGCTTTGTCTGTGGTTAACCTTGGGTTCCTATTATACAGAAAAAATTCAATTAAAACTAAACAAAAGTTTGATGTGCTTGACAACATGATCAAATTTTGGCACAATTTACATGGAACTTAGATCCATTTTCCTCCTATTTATTTATTTTATTTATTATTTACTACCCCATCTCAATATTCTACCATTCCCTTTTGACTATTTTTTATTTTTGTTTGGTTTTGTGTGTTTCCTCTCTCATCGTCTCTTCTTCTTCTAATCTCTCTATCTAATACTAGAATATAGAAATATATTTTACTTTCTCTATTAATTATTATTATGCATTTTTATTTTATTCATATTCCATTCATGAAACAAAATTTAATAAACTTAAAAACATATTTCCATGACTTGATCAGAAAAAGAAGGTTTCAAATAGACATTCAAATTGAAATGACACTTCATTAAAAAATTAGGTCATCTAAAGTTGGACAATATAATAAAATTGAGGAAGACATTTTGTAACCTCATGTGATCTTAAATAATCTATATGTGAATCAAATCAAATTCTTAAAAACATTTATACAAATAGAATAACCATGAAAGATATTCTACCCAATATGTGGTGTAACAACCCATTTACATCCAATATCATTAGGATGTATCAACTATGAGATAATATTAGTTATCTCCCACATACTTCATAAATTCCATGGTATTAAAATTAAGGTCCCTAAAAAAATATCAAGTTGTCTCATATAGTTTTCTCCACCATGAAACCCCAAAATCTGAATGAAGACCTCATTATGTTTTGGGTACTCTTAGTCTCCCTTGATTGTAGAGACAAATACTGGGTATAATATCTACATACCTAAATTTGTTTATGGAATGACATGAAATGAATCTTTCTCTATATGTTATTCCTTTCCTATCAAACTATAACAATTATAAAATAAATCTATATAATTGCACAATAACATGGATATGTCCTTCATGAATATTGGAAGATATTTAAAAGACTTTGTTCAAGTCATCCCCATCAAAAAATTAGTGAAAAATTAATAATTTAATAATTATTATCCACATGAATCATGGAATGATAGATGATAAAACTGGTGGTTCCCTATTGGATAAAACTATTTCATCCTCTCATGAATTAATATCCAACATGATTCAAAATGCACAAACATTTTGGACATGATAAATTACACCCACCAAATAAGTTTGAGAGGTAAGTCATTTATATCTATAATAAAAAATAGATAATAAATGTGTTGATATGAATACCCTTATAAGACAATTAGCTTTATCTCAAGGTAATTCACTCTCTCCCCCCATTCCATTGTATTGTGGTATTTGTTTTGACAATAATCATTTTTCTTACTAGTGCCCCAACTTTAGTATTCATCTGTGTTTTGTGCAGAAATATTTTGTGGGAGTTCATTTCAATAAGAACCACGCTTCAAGAAAGAACCATTCTTTCCAAATAAAAATCTTATGTGGAATGTGAACCCACATTACTGATATGAGGAAAACCTGAGTAAACCTAAACAGAACCGGTGTCAATAAGTCCAAGGTATAAAACCTTTTTTTCCTTAACCATCATAAATCAATGCTCCTCCACAACAATATGAACCAAATATTGAAGACATGGTGAACACATGTAATCCTAGAACCTCCAGTTCCAACATACCACACAATCAAATATTTAATACCTACAAACTCAAGTGGGAAAATTGGAAAAAAAACCATCAGTGAGATAAAGATGCAAGGTTCTATAAAACTACCATCCCATCATACTCCTAATACAAAATACAAATGTAATGTTTATTATTTAACACATTATAGTTTTAAATATTTTTCTTATTCCACTGATTCTATACAACAGGTTATTCCCCCTCTTTAAAACTATATTTATCTACCCATAGAATATTCAAAATATGAAAAAAGGGTAAACAAGTTGTTATTAATGATTGCACTGAACAATCCATTCTTCTTCCTTTCCCCCCAAAAATATCTAAACCTATTAATTTATTTGATAATGATACTTATAAAAATGCAATTGATACATTTTAGAAGTTTCATATTAACATTCCATTTTTTATGTAGTTAAATAAATCCCTCACTACGCCAAATTTATTAAATATATTTTCACCCATAGACGAATACTAAAGGGGAATAAGATAGTAAACCATGGAAAAAATTATTATTATTTGATAAAAATAGTAAATCCATCAAAATTCAAGGATCCAAGAAATTTCATGATACCTTACACTATAGGGGATACCTTCTTTTCTGATGCAATACTTGTTTTGTGTTTTTTTCGATTAATGTGACATGTTACTTTGTGTAAACTTATATATAGTTTATAGAGCTTCAAAAAATGGGAATCATTATGAAAATTTACAACCAGATCATAGCACAACAACCACAAGTGATCGAGTATGTCCTCATTAGAGTGGAGAATCCAATATTTCCTACAATATTCTACATTCATGATATAGAAGATAATAAATTTTAAGGACATACACCACTCATAATTAGGAGGCCATTCCTTACAAAAGAAAAAACGATCATCAATGTACAAAATGATAATCTTTCCATGGATCATTGATGTGGGAAGGTAAGTTCCAATATTCTTGATGCTATGAAACCCCCCATTTAAGATCACTCCACTCATCTAGTCTATTCGACGAACTTTCTCTTTAACGACACCCACACATAAAATTCTCTTATTGAACTATACTATGATTCATTTTAATGATCTTCATACTTGGATGATTTGATTTTTGATTCATGTTTTGAGTGATGTGTGGGTTTAGAAAAGTGTAAATCTCATGAGTTAATTAAGGAATTTGTTCATTCTAAGGTACCCATGACTGCTGATGATTCTATACATCTCATTTCCATTTATTCTCTTTATTTAAGGAATAATCCAGAGTTGGTAGATAGTTTTAGGGACCTCACTCACCCTAAATCCCCATACTCAATAAAAAAACCTAGTTGGAATTAAATCTGCATAAATATAATTTAAAATATGCCTATATTTAGGGTACTGACTAATTTACCATAATTATTACCATAAACCTCTCTCCATGAAAGGAATAAAAATTAATATACCTTTTGGGAGAGTATAAAATGGTGACATGATGAAAAATGGATGATATTCTCAGGATTAACACATTTACTTTTATGAACTATATAATTTTAGATGATGTGGCTACATCCATAATGGATTCTTATTGCTAGTTGAATATTACCCTCCTTGATGTTATAAAATTATAAGTTAGTGAAATGCTTTATGTAGGGATCGTCTATCCCATATCTAGTATAATTTTTGTTAAAACATTTATATTTTTTCTTAAAAAACTATAATAATGGTTGTGTCAAATTAAAAAAGATAAATTGGTTCCAACACATGTGCAGAACAGTTATAAATTCGTAATTTACTACCATCTATTGAATCAATCCACACAAATGGAACACTTTTCTCTACCTTTAATTTACTAATTGTTAGAAATATTGTTTTGTGAGTTCCATTATTGTTTTCTTGATGGCTATTCTAGTTATTTTAAAAAACATTCAAAACCTATAGATCAATAAAAATAGTTTACCAATCGATTCAAAAAAAAATCATACAAAAGTATGCCTTTTGGTCATTATAATGCTCATGGTAATTTTCAGTGATGTGTGTTGAGTATTTTTTTCTTCTATGTACCATTTGAATTGTATGGAGGATTTTATTATTTACTGAATGGTTTAGGGATCTTCTTTTGATGAATATTTTAAAAACCTTGGTTTTATCCTCTATTGTTGCGCTGTAATAGGTCTCATATTAAATAACGAGAAATCCCATTTCATGGGTGAGCATGGGATAGTTCTTGGGAATGTTATTTCAAATGGGGGAATTCACGTAGGTAAATAATAAATTTAATTATTTTCATCCCTTTCATGTCAAAATTGTGCTCATGAGGTGAAATATTTCTTAGTCCATGCTTGTCACAACCTGTCCTAGTGTGGCCCTTTCCGTGACTCCCCAATCCCACCTCTAATCGGCTAGGGGATGGTGACTACCACCGAATTAGAATATCACAAACATGTGATGAATTTTCTAGGTACCTATACACATGGAAGGATATCCAATACACAAATATAGAAAAGTAAAAACCACTAAGGAAGAAAATGAATGCATATAATTTAACCCAACCAACATCGTACAACAGAAGTAATGCACAAAAAGTAAAATAGGCCAGAATACAAGCCCACTAAAAGAAAGTGTTTTCAAACTAAAAATTCCAACTTGTAAGAAAAAAATAGATGTATGGGGACTGATGATCATGGCCATAGGAATACCTCGTCCTGTAAGAACTTCAGAACGATTTGTCTAATCCTAGTCCACCCTAGACTCTATCAAAAGGCCGCTCATCTTCCGAAGACACAAAACGTGTGGGAAAATCTCATGTAGGGTTGAGTATTACAATACTAAGTAGGGGAGACTGAAAACCACAAATTTACCCATAATGTAATGGTACAATCAAATCTATACATTTTATGTCTACGGAACAAATAGTAAGACAAAAACATCCAGATATACCCAAACCCAAACCCATAGTCTAGAGATAAGTCACAATGACCACCTACCCATGCTATGGATTAAATTAGAATATTCCACTAAGAAATCATTTGGGAGAACTCAATTCACAAGTCTGATAGATTTGATAAAATCTGTTTGAGAAGTATCATTCATCGGGAAAGTCCATAAGAGAGATAGATGCACTGATAGATCTGAAGAGAGAATATATACACTCATTCTGGGAGAACACACTCTTGAGTGAGATTAGATTATGATACATGGGTGAGGATCACTACAAGGGCCTTTCTGGATCCCACAACTCATCCATATTCCACCTACTAAGTAGAGGATTGGCATCCTGTAGGATTGATCACATCGATACCTTGATCTACCTAGGGTAAAAAAAGGGCATAGGTTCTCTCTCTAGGACTCTCAAAGGGATACAAGACTCTATCTCGAAAAGTACTACTAAAGGGATCATACTCCTATGTATGGAAATGATTAATGGCCTTCAGGGATATAAGAAAGTAGAACTATCCCAAATGAAACCTATCCAATGAATGGTGGGAAAGAGGATCTATCCATGTATTTCAAAGTACACAGCATGTAGAAGGGTCACACACCATGTCCTCTGACACCATGTACTACATGTGTACAATGGCCCATGTTGTAAATATTTTCATGTCGAAGAAGTTATACATGGTGTGTAAGATAATGACATGCCATGTTCCACTATATAGGGAAGACTATGTGTTCTCTATCTATGTGCTCGTACATGGCTTCAACCCGTGTATCCCAGACCGTGTACTGGTACATGGGGTAGTCCGCATATCCGGCCATTTCTGGCCATGATATAGAGTACATTACGTGTTATCCACCTCGTGTACGTGCATATTCTGAGATACACACTGTGTCCTGGTAAGGACCCACATGTCATGTGATGATAGTCACATGCCATGTTAGGGATTCTAGCCACCCAAAATTCCAGTCTCCACTGGGTGGGGTCCATACGCTATGTCTCCCCAGAGGTATTCCATGTTATTTTCCAAGTACAGTGTGAAAACCCTATCCACTACCATGCTGGTCCCACACAGTGTGTTCATTGAAGAACATGTTGTGTTCTTCAGAAAATTCCAAAACGCCAGGTTATTCGTTCGACACTTCGGGTGATGATCCAAGAATTTATTCGATCATTTGATCTCAACAAAACTAATGGGTTGAGGTCACCTTAACACCAAGAAGCCACTTCCTCTTATTTTTGACCTCTGATCGGCCTCGAAAACATGTATCGATCCACCCGCATGAAGAAAGATTGAAAAAATATAATCCTTTATCTGAGCCTATTAGTCATCTGCTATCATAGTCACACTTATGCAAGGTCATCATGATGTAGGATCTCCAATTATAGATCATTTTGTCGAGAAATGGGTGCAAAATGATCTGGTGTTCATTTCCTTATGAAGAATGTGAAGAACTTAGGGGAAAGGATCAAGAAATCCAATATGAATATGAGAAACACACCTCTGTCATAATTATACATAGTTTTGATCCTCTCCCGTTAGAATAATTAAATAGGAAGAATCAAAATGATGAATGAAATCTAGCATGGCTCTATTCCTCAAAATAACCAGATAAAACCCTCTCACATAAATGCATGATCTACGGGTCAACCGGTTTGTGGGTTGATACGCGTTTGTCATTTAATCTCATAATGGGGAAAATAAGAATAAAATATAACAACCCCTACCTTGATTTGATTGAATAAATATCATTGTGTCGCATTCGTTGGTGAGGTACTGTCGAATATGAGGTGCATCGATTAATTGATCTGTTGTCATTCGTTGTTGAGAGGTCTCTCTAAGGGGTATCCTCTCCACACCTCCAAAGAATTTTAGGGCTATGTGGATAGCCCCAGAGATTCTATTAACATCTTATTTACAATCTTTTATTTCCATGTTATGGAAACAATTTTAAAAAATATTTTATTTTATTTTATTTCCTTTAAAAAATCCAGAAAATAACTTTTGAAGTCGACTCGTGCCGGTCAACATTATGCCCCACCTAAGATAAAGTTGTTTCTCTGAATGCAATGGTGTCCTAAAATTTATGATCTGGGAACCCGTTAAAATGTTATTCGACTTTTTTTAGTAAAACTACTCATACTTACCATTTCGATATTAATTTATTTTAAACATTTATTCCGGGCACTCTGGGCCTTAAAATCACACGCCGTTACAAATCTTGATATTGTAATAATTATATATAATATTTTAAAATAATACACAGAAAATCCGAGACATTAAATTCTCCCCGACATAGGTATTTACATCCTATAAAGCCAAATCAATAGGGGTACGAAAAAATATGATGGTACTGAGCAAAAATCTAATCCTCCCACTCCCATGTTTTATCTTGAAGATTATCATGTTTCCATCAGACATGATCCATGGGAATCACTTTCCCACGAAATATCCTCACTTTCTGATCCTTGACCTCCATTAGGTACTCTGTGATGGTTGGTCCATCCTCGATGTCTAGCTTGGCCCAATCGATGTTGTGCAATAGATAGTTCATGTACCTTCTCAGTTGTGAGACATGGAAAACATCGTGTACCCAGTGCAGTTATAGTGGTAGAGCTATAAATTATTCCACCTCGCCAAATCTGTATAGTATCTGAAAAAGGATGATGAAATTCAGAGATAACTTGTCTCTCCGACCAAATATCTACAACCTTCCTCGAGGTGAGTCCTAAATGAAGACATGTCCATCCTCCTCAAACACTATAGGTATCCATCTTCCGTCATCATAAGACTCATTTTGGCTCCGTGCAGTCTTCATCCACTCTTAGATAACCAACTCCTTATCATTTGTAGCTTGCACCATCTTTGGACTCATGCGTGCTGACTATCCAGGGTCGGTCCAAAAAAGAGGTTACTAGAAGGGTCACCCGTATAAGACCTCAAATGGTTCCATGCCAATGGTGGAGTGGTAGTCATTGTTTTATACAAACTCCACCAGTGGCAGGTGGTCCTCCCAACTCCAACCAAAGTCCAAGATAGGGGCCCAACACATATCCTCCAAAACCTAAATGGTCCTCTTCGTCTGACCATTGTTTTGGGGATGTAATACCATGCTCAAGAGTAGCTGAGTCCCAAAGGCCTCCTATAATCTCTTCCACAAACTGGATATTAATCACACATCTTGATCTAAGGATACCTTCAAAGGGACACCATGAAGCCGAACTGTCTTTGGCATGTAAAGGTGTCCCAATATATATACAAAACTCTTCTCCCTCATAGCTAGGAAGTGGTCCAACTTGGTGAGTAGATCAATAATAACCTAGATAGAATCATGTCCCTTGGATTATCATTTTAATCCCACCACAAAGTCCATCAATATTCCATCCCACATTCACTCTAGTACATCCAGGGGTGATCTATCCCAGAAGTAACCTGGGGCTCATCCTTCACCTACTAGCACGTAAGGCTTTAAGAAAAAAATTATGCTACTACCTTCTTCATACCTGTCAACCAGAAATGATTCCAAATATCCTAGTACATTTTTTCTACTCCATGATGTAATTACAATAGGGGATTATAAAACTCCATAAAGACCTCCTCTCGCAACCCCATTGGTACAACTGTTAGCCCTTTCAAAATCACTATGTGCTCCCCACCTTTAGAATATCCATCAGTTCCATGTCTTGTTGATAACTGATCACATAAAGTCTCTCAATCGACATCCCCTAGTTCTTTCTCCCTAAATCACCGTAAGAGAAGAGGGGTGAGACCATATACTAGAGACAAGATGTTTTGTCTCCATCCATGAAGGATAAATGTAGTAAGTCCAACTACTCTGACACCTCCCTCAACAGCTGCAAACTCGATCCCCTACTGAGAGAATCTAACACAACATCCCCCTTTCCCGGATTATAGATGATCTTGAAGTCATAATCCTAGATTAACTCTATCCATCACCTCTTCCTCATATTTAGATCTTTCTACGAGAAGATGTACTTGAGGTTATTTTAAATAGAGTAGACTATAAACCAATCACCCATCATGTTGTGTCTCCAAATATTCAATGAAAAGAATATCATTGCCAACTTGAGATCATGGGTCACGTAGATCTACTCATGTTGGATTAGTTGGAATGAACCATAATAAATCACTTCTTGTCACTGCATTAGGACATAGCCAAGCCCGGTCCCTAATGCATCAGGGAAAACTACAAACCTGACACCCTACTCTAGAAATATCAAGATCAATGTACTTTTCAAACTCTACCTCGTCTGATGGAAATCCTATTGGAACTTCTCCTTACATACAAAAGGCTTCCCCTTCTAGTTCAAGGCTGTCATCAGTGCTGATATCCCAGAGAAATCAAGGATAAATATCTGGTAGTATCATGTGAGCCCAAGGAAGCTCTGCACCTCTGTTATAATTCCGGGTGGCTCCCTTGCTAGCACCACCTCGTCCATGTATGGGTCTACTGCTACTCCATCTTCTAATATAATATGTCCCATGAAGTGGACCTACTATATCCAAAATTGGAACTTTGAGAGTTTCCCACAAAGTTGGTGCTCTAGGAGTGCATCTAGAACCATACACTGGTGTCTCATGTGGTCCTCCTCTGAAGCTGAGTATAGAAGGATGTTGTCGATGAAGATCACTATGAAACGGTCTAAGAATGGATGTATTATCTGGTTCATGAATCCCATGGAGACTTTAGAGGCATTCGTCGGGCTGAAAGGCTTCACCAAGTACTCATAGTGACCATAACAGCATCTGTAAGACATCTTCGGTATATCCCCATCCCGTTCTAGTAGCAAGTGATACCTTGACTGATTTTCATCCTTAGAAAACCATTTCCCCCCTCATATTATCAAAGAGGTTGTCAATCCTTGACAGTATATACTTGTTTTTCACACATACCAGATTTAGGCATCGGTAATCCACATTCATCCTCAAAATCCCATCTGACTTCTTGGAAAACAAAACTGGGGCTGACCATGGTTAAACAATGGGTCCTACGAATCCCTTACTACTCAAATCCTCTAACTACACCCTCACCTCGTGAAGCGCTGTGGGAGCCATTCAATACATTAGTGAGGATATCTGTGACATCTTGAGGTGTAAGTCAATACTGAAGTCGATCTCCCAGTATGGTTGTAATCCTAGAACATCTTCTAGAATGATGTCCTCATACTCCGTCACTACTGCTGGGAACGAAATTCTCATGATATCTACTACTAAGTGGGTAAGGCCAGTGAACTCATCAGGGATCGGCTGCACCCTCTTATGCGTGAAACCATTTTGAGCTGTTGGGGTTTCCTTTTCACAAACAAAGGAATATATCATGCCATCACTATGAACACACCACACACTTCACAAAATATAGTTAAACTTGTCATGGAACTAAGATAACCAATCCATATTGAGAATGACCTCGTAAGGCCTCGAAACATCCACCACAAGGATCCAAACAAAACTATTGCAACCAAGGTAAAGATCACACTATCTGTAAAGATGTTTGATCATCATGTATCCTGCCGTAGTTTTCTCCAAGACTAATGTTGGATTCAATGGATCTACCTGAATCTCAAGGATTCACATAAGAAATGTAGTGACAATATATTTATTGGAACTTTTGTCAATGAGTATGAACACTAAGGTATAAAAGACACATATCATACCTTAGATCATCCATGGAGTACCTAGGTTGTACCCCTTGACCACATGCATCTATCCCTTCCCATGTCCTCCAAGTTTCTGATCATGGTGTGGACTTCCTGGTGGTGGTGGTGGAAGTAGATCAATGTATCTTCCACTACCTATAGGTCTCCTTGCTCCTCTTCAATGTCTAATGCCTGGCGGGACTATCTGCTACACTCTCATCTTTTTCCTTGGTGGTCCATCCATTGCCTCCCTGTGAGCATCTCGATGGGTTGGATAGTATCTGGCGATATTCCCTATACCATCGAACGAGTATCATCACCTCTCCCTAGGATGATTTGATCTATATTGAGAGCCATGAGCTGTCGATCCACTATCATGGGTACTCCTGTGATGTCTCCCACTTCCCAAACCCCATGCCAGATGTTGGATCCTTGCTGTCGAGGTCACAGCACCGGTATTCCTAATATAGACTACCACTGGATCTCTCTACTCTTCCAAGAACCTCTCGATCACCAAGTCCTACTCAAGCACTCCAGCATAAGTCGAAATGCATAGAGGCACTAAAATATCTCATACATCAAGTCGTAGACCTTTCTCAAAGGTTTGAGCTCTGAAGTTCTGATCCTTGACCATATCCATCATGTACCTAGTGAGGTTGGTGATCCTCTATGAATATTCAGACATTTTCAAACTGCCCTACTAGAGCTGAAGGAGATCCTAGATAAGCACTACTCTCAGCATAACTGGAAGGAACTCCTTTATAAAGAGTTAATCAAACTCCTCCCATGAAAAAGTATCTTCATCGTGAGTCTACGTGGTCAAAATATAACATCGTCCCACTGAACCCTGATGTAGGATTTCTCATAGGATCACCATCTGTTCCACTAGTGTCCTCACTAGACGAAAAACTATGTCACTTTCACAAGCAATTCCTCAGTAGCCTAAGGGTTGGGATCACCATGGAACCAGAGGGGTCTCTATTTCTGATACTCATGGAGGATGCTCAGCCTATGATTATCATCTATCAGTAATACTGGTACCACATGCTACTCTACTGGAGGTGTTATAAAAGGTGCACCACTTGGAGGTAAGGAACTGGTCCTTATATTGAAGCCTCATCACTAAGGGGGTCATCCTCGTGATTGAGCTGCTAAATTCTAGGACGTATACATCGTGGAGGCATCCTATAAGGAAAAAATATGTATCATGGTCAATGAGTACATATGGATAGAAAAAAAGGACATGTAAGACACCATCCATTCCTATATGATGCATGTACCATTCTTTTATTTCCCATCTTCTAGTGTTTTCATGAACCGATTCAAAAAACAGGTTATCAGAGTTCTAGTGTATGGATATGTCGGGCGCCCACACCAACACTAGAGTCCCAAGCTAGAAAGATGATCTCATAACACTTGACACTATTAAACCAAACCAATATCATAGACTCTTAGTCCTAAGGTATAACCAACCACCGCTGATACCACTCTATCACGAACCATCCTAGTGGGCCCGCACCATGACTCCCTAAGCCCGCATCTAAATGGCAAGGGGATGGTTACTAGCACCAAGTAGGCATATCACTAACATGGGAGAGATTTCATAGGTACCTTCAAGCCACAAATGATGAAATGTAAAAACCACTAAGGAACAAAATGCATGCATACAAATAAACCCAACCAATAGAGTAAAATCGAAGTAATGTGTTGAAAGTAAACTGGGCCAGAATACAAAACAACTAAAAGAAAGAGTCTGAAAATACCATGTCCAACCTATAAGAAAAAGAAGAGGTACTGGAAATGTTTCTTGTAGCCGTAAGAACACCTCGACCTGCAATAAACTCAAAAAGCTCGGCCTGGTCTTGGTCTGCTGTGGACTCCATCGGAAGGCAACTCATCTTCACAAGATACAACATGTTCCACCAAATCCCATGTAGGGGTGAGTATTACAATACTCAGATGGTGACCCCGAAAACCACAAAGTAAAACACAATGTAAAGGTACAGTCATCTCTACACAGTATATGTCTTCTAAACATATAGTAAGAGAAACATATCCAGATATACTCTAAACCCAAACTTTTAGTCTAGAGACTTGTCACAATGACCACCTACCCACACTAGGGATTTAGTTTGTAGATTCCACGAAGTACTTGTATGGGAGAACTCGCTCTAGGAGTCTCATAGATCTGATGAATTCTATCAGAGGAGTATCGTTCATCGGGAAAGGCCATGAGAGAGGTAGATTCAATGATAAATATGAAGAGAGAACAGATACACTCATTCATTGAGAACACACTACAACGTGAGATAAGATTACGATACAGAGATGAGGAACACTACCAGGGCCTTGGCGGACACCATGACTCATCCATATTCTACCTTCTATGCATATAATTGGCATCCTATAGGATTGGTGACATCGATACCTAGCTCTAAAAAAGGCCATGAATGGATAAATGATCTCACTCTAGGCCTCCCAGATGGATACCCGACTCTATCTTGGGAAGTCCTATAGATGATATCATACACCTATAGATGGAAATGATACCTGACCATTAGGGAAATGAGAAATGGGGCACTAACCCAACTGAATCTTATCCATGGAATAGTGGGAAAGAGGATAAAGCCATGTACTGATAAGTACATGACATGTATAAGGGTCAGATGTCATGTCCTCTGGCCCTGAGTACTGTCTTTGTACAATGAACCTTGTCATAAATCTTTTCATGTAGAAGAATCCGTACATGTCATGTAAGATAATGATATGCTATGTTCCACTATTTGGGGAGGACTCCATGTACGCTGTCCATGTGCCCATACATGGCTTCAACCCGTGTGTCTTAGAGGCATGAATTGTTCTTGGTTGGGATCGATGCAAAAACCCTAGCTGCTTTCATGCATGTGCCACATGGCATGTTCATCAGAGAACATGCCCTGTTATTCAGAAAATTCTAGAGCGTGATGTTCTTCATTCAGCGCTTCATAGGGTGATCCAGACTTCGATCTGGTCATCCGATCTCCACGAAACTAAAGGTTTGAGGTTGCCCTGACACCATGAAGCTCCTTCCATTGGTTTCAGACCTCCTATCGGTCCTAAAAAACATATTGATCCACCTGAATAAAGAACACTCAAAGAACTATCTCCCTTGATATGAGAATATTCATCATCCCCCATCGTCATTGAACCTCTTCTAGGTCATATTGATGTCTGATATCTAATTATGGATCATTGCATTGGAAAACAGGTGTGGAAATATCTGTTGTTTGAGGCCCCAAAAAGAATGAGAAGAACATGGGGCAATGGAAGAAGAAATATGATAAGAAAAAGAGGAAAGAACCTACACCATCGTTTGTCATGCCATCGTTTCACTGCCATTAGAATGATTAAACAAGGTGAATGAAAATGATGTATTACATATAGGATGGATTCATTCCCCAAAATAACATGATAAAACCCTTCTACAAGAATGCATGATTTGTGGGTCCTCCTATTTATGGGTTGATCCATGTTCATCATTTATTCCAAGAATGAGGAAAAGAAGAATCGAAAATATAAACCCCTACCTTGATTCGATTAAAGAACAATAATTGTGCCACATTAATTGTTGAGGTTCTAATGAATCTGAGGTGCGTCGACCGATCAATATATCATTGTTCGTTGTTGAGAGGTTCCTCCAAGAGGTATCCTCTGCAAGCCTCCATTAAATTTAAGGGTTATGCGGCTAACCCTACATATTCACTTAACAACTTATTAAAAATCTTCAGTCACCGTGTTATGGAAATATTTAAAAATAAAATATTTTATTTTATTTTATTTCCTTTCAAACTTACAAAAACTAAATTTTGTAGTAGACCCATGTCGGTCGATGTTAGGCCCCACCTAAGGTAAATTCACTACTCCGAATGTAACAATGTTCTCTGATTTCTAGCTTGGTCACCCAATTAAAAATTATTCCACTTTTTTTAGGAATACCACTCACGCTTTATATTAAGAGTTTAATTAATTTCAATCATTTATTCTGGGCACTCCGAGCCTCGAAATCGCACACCGTCACAATGACTAGTCTTGTAATAATTCCATATAATATTTAAAAATAAATAATGTAAAATATGAAACATTAAAATGTTATTATTTACCTATGATTCATTAATTAAATTATTAATATCGCACAACCCTTATCCTGATTAATACAATAATATTATGTGTTTTTTAGAAAAATTGTTAGGATTCCTTTTATTCACTAAAATGGAGTCTCATGTCAGCACCCATCATCCGAGAATAATGTTAGATATACCCTTATTACTTATTTTTATATCCTCTAGTATTTCATTTGGGGAAGTTTTATTATATACCTTTGAGAATTATCATCATGTCATTTCTTATGACTTGTGAACCCTTCAACCTACCGAGGAAAGCTACCCAACCACTCTAAAACAACATTTTTCATTTTTATTTCCCTTGGAAAAATTCAATTCATATCTTATTGGGTAAACAAATTACTGTGTTTTTTGATCATGATTCCCTTAAATTTTTCCTTATGAAATTCGAAGTAAAGATCTGCCTCATTCAGTGGATGCTCCTCCTCTAGGAGTTTTACCTCGAGATTTGATGTAAAAGAATAGTAGAAAATCTTGTTGCTAACCTTGTCATAAGTATTTCCCCACCATTGGACTACCATGTTGACTCATCCCTCACTATTAAATATTTTTTTCCATCATGTGATAATTTTTTGATGTTGTGGACTATACCCATTGGTATGATAACATTGTAAATTTTCTTACAACATATCAGATCCGCACATATTTCATCACTTCACATTCGTAGAGAATTAACCATAATTAATGATAGTAAATTTTGGTTGACCCATATTTGTGGTGATTTTTAGTGACCAGGTCATTCTTCGGTGTGTCCTTGACCATGAGATTCCATCTATTTTGAGCTTCTCCCACACATTGGCTTATGGGGGATACTTTGGAACTCAATGTATAAATTATAAGTTTATTGACTTTAGAATTTATTTTCCAATATTTTATAAGGATTAAATTAATTTTGTAAGTGATTCATGTGATATAAATTCATTGGGAATATCTAAGTGGAATGAAAGTCCCCAACACCACATGTTATATTGTGAAATATTTGATGCATGGGGCATTGACTTCATGGGGCCATTAATGACCCAAAATTTTATTAATGAAAATTGACCTTGATCTAATTAAATGTCTTATTATGTAAAATGGCTATATAACATATGAAATTATTTGGTTTTAGGTTTTTGGATTTTAAAATACCATTAAAAATTGTGATCGTTGCTAATATAGTCATTGAACAGTAATCACATGATTAGTATAAATATAGGTCTTTAACAAATCCAATTTACTCAGAAAGAGGAAGCAATGGACTCATCCAGTAAAATTGATCCATAAAAATCCCATTAGTTAGAGATCATAAAGGAGGTGGTGTCACTAGGCTTCGCTCTTCACCAAACCCAAGCCGAGATTCAACACATTAAGAATGAACAGAACCTCCTACAAGAGAAGTGGATGTTAATAGAGAATATCACTCGAGTGATGTTATCTGAGCTACCCCAAGAGTATATCACCATCACACACCTTACCCTTACATATTACGTGGGTGTTATAAGGGGTTATGTGAAAATACAATAGCACTATGATTATATGCATTATTTAGTTATATAATAATAAATATACATTCATTTTATTATTGTTACTTTGTAAATGGTTTTTAAAGAACAAATAGTATTATTAGTTAATATTCAATTAAGAAATCTATTTTGATGAATTAATGGATTTTTGAATTATATAATATTATAAAAAAATATTATTAATAAATTAATTTTTACTAAATATAAATGATCTTATAATTTTTATGAATACAATTGTATTTTTTATTAAGGTTTGAAATCTATTTTCATCAAAACCAATTAATTTTCGATAAAAATCTATTTTTATTTTAAAAGTAAAAATTCACATATTTATAAAATTATTTATATAAAATTAATATTATTTTTGGAATCATGATGTCAAAATTATTCAATGGTGAATTTTTCATAAATTTTTGAGACAATATATTTTTTTGGTAATAATTAAATACCATGAAAATATATAATGTGTTTTATGACATCATAATGACCATATAGTGATGTAATTAAATATTATAAATGATATTTTAGGTCAATAAATTTTTTTTCTTAAAAATAATGTTATTATATATTTTTTCTATTAATTTTATGGTTCTTTAGTGGACCCTTCAAGACTTATAAAATATATGATCTTTTTAAATTGATTTCCTTGAGAGTGTGACTCACATCCACATAGGAAATCCTAATATGTTAAGAAGTTCATCCATTGGAATTATAAAATAATATTTTCCACTACATTTTTAAAAACCCATTCGAAAAAACCATGGGTTGGTTTGTGCTTTTGATTAGGATAATGTGTGGTGTCCAAACCCAGAATAATAAACAATTCCCTCTCTTTTCCTATATAAACCAACCCAAGATATAAATTCATTTTCTCTCAAAACCTTTGGAGATCGAGAAAAAAAAATCCTCATCTCTCTGTAATACTCTCAAGGCACCGAAAGCTCTCAGAAAGCCTCTCTCAGTCCTTTCCCAAGCCATTGGGATCACATTTCCATGTAAGGGATTTCTTCCTTTCTCATTTTTATCGATGTTCTTTTATAATGATACTCCTTTTTTATTTTCAATAAAAAATGTTTTGTTGTAATTTTTCACCTCTCCTATACTTACCTCCTGATTTTAGAATTAATAGAGACCCATTTCTCTCTCATTAATTCTTCCCATGTACACCCATTACCAGGCTGAAATTCGGTAAGCGATATCTCTCTCCTCATTTATATTCAAGGAATTATTTTGAATTATGAATCTAAATTCAATTACATATGTTGAGAAATTTATCTATATGACCCCCACACATTCCATATCATGTAAATATTATGAAACACCCATTTCTCCGTCATTAATCATTTTTATGATTTTTTATATCACACAATTATGCTACCAAAATTGCACCGCAATTTTCGAAGAAAAATTTATTGTGTAGTGAATAACATGCCCATTTCATTATCAAGGGTATTCAACTCTATGAACATTTAATAATTTATTAAAGATTTTCACGTTTTAATTCCATATTTCTTTATTTTGGAATAAATGATTATGTTTAATGAATCCATAGTATATGTTCCATGTGGCACACTTATGCATGAAATAAAATTATTAAAAAGGGTGCACCCTGATAGAACTCAAATGCATTGGATAAAGATTAGTATCATGATACATCAAGTGAAATTATAGAGTAATCATGATAATTCAAGTTCAATTAGGGTTTAATCATGTGAATTGATGTGCACTGAGTGTTTACTGATGCTCCATATGCAATGAGCCTTGGCTCATGCTAATATCATGTTAAATATTGTTGAAACATTTCCATGTTATGATAATAATGCTATATCATGCGTTTATGTTCATGTTTCTCTTATGATCCCTTGATATTCCTAATTTTTAACATGTATTGTATTCTTTATTCTTTTCCTTTTTTACTCCTTTACCAGGATTTATAGCTCAACCTTTTCTTATGTATGTCCTCAGGTTATACCATGAAATACTAAGTACAAAGGAATGTGTGTGGTTATGTAAAATAAGTTTTCAATAATGATGTGTATTTCCTATTTTATGTTTATGCGATGTTCCAAATACCCAAACACACTAGACCTATCTATCTTATATTTTGTATCAAGTGATAGTTTTATGTAATAAAATAAGTTTATGTGTGAAATAAAGAGCAGGGTTGTTATAGTTGATATCAGAGGATTAGTTCAGTTATTTTTGGGATTAGGATTTGAAAACCATAGGGAAAGACTTAGGGATAAGACTAAGTATAATAAAAACATCCCTAATTTTTTTTGAGTTTGTAGTAAGTGTTATATCATTAAAATACATCCCTATCTAAATATGAACAGGTAGTGGTGGCTTTGGCACATAATGTATCTAGGTGTAAAACCTGAAAACACTTATTTAAGCTAGACTCGAATGAGAACGGGTGCACGACAATGGGCCTTTATGCACTCTTGGTTATGAAATGCCTAGGAGATATACTTTGGTAAATTCATATGCTTAGTATGAACTATTTTTAAGGGAATTAAGAAAAATGCACCTAGGAATATATGTTGGGATGTAGATCATGTATAACATAGATTGAATCCTATAAAATCATAAGATAAGGAGATAAAATTAATTTATATGTAATCTATTTTTTATTTGGATTACCCTTTATGTGTTACCCCTAACTTTCATTTTATCCGAGCCAATGAATGGTAATATGAGGACTCGGGCTGAAAACCGATGCAAAAATCAATGTGATGATTGTTCTAATGAGATTCCCAATCTTATGGGAGTGGTAATCGCGAACTTTTTCACGATATGTTTTCATATAACTCATGTTTTGAATAAAAAAATGGTACAAGAAAAACTTTCACCTCCACCCCAATAATAAAGAACAAGTCACAATCAAGATCTTCATGACACAAAGGCCTCCTACTTTTAATGAATCATATGATCCCTAAATTGATGAACAATAGATCAACTCCATTGAAAAGATCTTATTCATCCTTCAATGTTTAAAAAAAGATTATTTTTCTGGATGCTTATTATATGGAGGGTGAAGCTGTTCAATGGTGGAAATTGATCAAAAATAAGAAGCTTGTAGAGAAGATCGAGCTGTTGGAATGGAAGGATTTCTGGAAAATGTTTTTCAATAAATATTATCCCCACACCTTATGAAATAAGATGGAAAAGGAATTCTTTGAAATCAAGAAAAAAGGTGACGAATCCACTGGAGAATATAAGGAAAAATTTACAAGTCTTGTATGGTATGCCTCTGGATTTGTCGTTACCACCAAATGCAAGGTTGACCTCTTCTTTTGTTGGCTAAAACCTAGCCTATGAAAATCCTTAGAGATCCATGACTTTGACAACTATGAGGAAATTATACTATGTTCCCTCAAAGTCAAAATGGAGATCATAAAATCGGAGTGGTATCATGGGGATACGAAGTATAAGGTGGACTATAATTAGGGTGGTCTGATGGATAAATATAAAAATTCTAAAAAAATCCAGCACCACACTTGAAAAAGGTGCATAAAGAAGAACCTTGAAAATTTCTTAAAGGGGAAGAGGAAATGATTTAAGTGTCGAACATAAGAGAACTTGGCCATTAACTACAAAGAAGCAAAACTTGTGGCTTTGAAAGAGGAGTGGAATGCTCCATTCAACCCTCAACGTGTTGTTCATTACTTCAACTACAAAGAACTATGGAAATTCGCAAACTAGTGCCCTATGAAAAAGGTTTTCAAAGTCAACCAACAACCACTAAGGTAGGAAGGTCGAGATTTTTCCATCACTACCACTGATGTGAACCCCGAAAACAAATTAGAGAAAGGTATACTAGTTATTCATTCATGAATAGAAAACATAATTTTTTTATTCGGGTTCAATGCATTCTTTTACATCTATAATGTTTAGTAGAACAGTCCCAACACCACAAAAAATCATGGAAGTAAAGATGCCAATGAGAATGGAAAATGGGGAAATCATTTTATCCCATGAATATAACTCCTCCCCTATCATAATTTTTGGATTGAAATTCCCAGAGAACCTCATCATACTCCCTTTGGTGGAATTTGAGGCAATTCTTGGAATGTATTGGATTCCCTTATATAGAGCCAACATAAGTTTCCGTGAGAGGGAAATAACTATCCATATGTCGAATCGACCCCCGATTCAGTACAAGTGTAAAGAGGAGGATGAATCTTTTTTAGAAAAATCATCTCAAGTGTGGATATTAATTCCCTATGAGAATGTGTACCATTATCTTATGATTGAGTCTATGGAAGAAACCAACCATGAATACATGCCTATTGTGAGGGAACTCACTGAAGTTTTTCCTGA
The DNA here is from genome assembly GCA_963277665.1 of Viscum album. NCBI lineage: Eukaryota > Viridiplantae > Streptophyta > Magnoliopsida > Santalales > Viscaceae > Viscum > Viscum album. Next base: position 73,077 of record CAUJRU010001254.1, on the reverse strand, counting down.
ATAATTGTCCGGTCTTTCTCCTAGAAGTGGTGTTGAATTCTCAATTGATATTATACTTGGGGAATTGAAAATAACCAAGAATCCATATGTAATGGATGTTTTGGATCATGAGGAGCTAAAGAAACAATTACAATAGAATCTGGATAAAGGGTTTATAGACCCAACTACATCACCATGGGGTGCACCAGTCCCCTTTTCCAAGAAGAAGGATGGGTCAATGCACCTTTTCATTGATTATCGTGAGCTCAACAAAATCATGATAAAGAACAAGTATCCTTTTCCATGAACTGGTGACTTGTTCAATTAGCTAAATGGATAAAAATACCTCCCCAAGGAGGAATTTTTGTTGAGATATTACCAAATAAGGTATAAGAAGGTGGATATAACCAAGACAGCTTTTTGTACAAAATACAGGCACCATGAATTCATAATAATGCCTTTCATACTAACTAATTCTCTATCAATATTCATGCACTTGATGAATAGATTCATTATAGATTACCTCAAAAAATTTGTTGTAGTCTTCATAGATGATATTCTAATATAATCCAAAACCAACGAGGATCATGAGCAGTATCTAAGAACTATAACAAAGACATTGAGAAAGGAGAAACTCTTTGCAAAGTACATAAAGTGTGAGTTCTGGTTCAAAGAAGTCCCATTCTTGGGTCTTATCATCACAAGAAATGGGATATCTCTAGATCCCGCCAATATTGATACAATTGAGTGATGTTTGTGGCCAACATCAGTGACAGATATTCATAGTCTCTTGGGGTTAGCTGGATATTGTCTCTGATTATGATAAATTTCTCATGATTTTTAAAACCTCATACCAAGATAACTCATAAGGGAGTCTAATTTTCTTGGAGTAATGAATGCAAAGATAGATTCAAGGATTTGAAAATGAGGGTTTTCAGTGAGCCCTTGATTACACTACCCACAAGTGGATTTTTTTGGTATATAGTGATGCTTTGAAGAATGGAATGGATTTTGTGTTATTGAAAAATGAAAAATTCATTGCCTCTACTTTAAAAAAATTGAATGTTTATGAGAAAAACTATCCAACACATGATCTGGAGTTGGTTTTAATAATCTTGTCTTTGAAAATTTAGAGACATTTACTCTTTGGAAAGAATTGTGAAATATATACAGACCACAAAATCGACAAATATATATTTACATAGAAATATTTGAACATGAGCCAATGAAGATGGTTAGAGATGATCAAAGAATATGACTTCTAAATCCATTACCACCCTAGGAAAGCGAACAAGGTGAAAGATACTCTAAGTAGAAAGGTCCCATTGATTCTATCATTGATGAGAATTGAAAAGGGTCAAATCTTCTTAGATTTTATAGACATGGGAATCGAAAAGAAGAGAACACCAATAATCCTTTCACACATGAATGCTCAACTGTCTCTTTTGGAAAGGTTAAAGGATGATCAAAAGGATGATGTGGGAACTTATAAAAAAGTGGAAACTATTAGAAATGGGAAATCCTCATAGTTCAATGTTAATGAAGAATCAATTGTGATATTTGGGACAAGACTACATGTTCCATCAAATATGGACTTAATGAATGATCATTTAGATGATGCACATAGTTCAAATTTATCCATTCAACTAGTGACCAAAAATATGTTTCAAGATCTCCAAGTGAATTATTGGTTGGCTAACATGAAGAAGGAGATCACTGAGTATCCATCAACGTTCCTGGTATGTCAGTAATTGAAGGTTGAGAGGCACAAGTCTAAGAGGATGATGCAACCATTACCCATACAAGCATGGAAATGAGAGAACAACACCATGAAATTTTTCACCAGACTTCCAAATACATCCAAAGGAAAAAATACTATTTTGGTTGTTGTTTATTGTTTTAAAATGTCTATACAATTCATTTCAATCCAGGAGGATTTATCATTGGATCTATTAATACAAATATACATAAGATATGTGGTAAATCTTCATAGAGTACCACTATTAATTTTATCTAATCAAGATATATGATTGACTTATAATTTTTGTAAGAGTATTCAACAAGATCTAAATACTGATCTGAACTTCAATATGACTTACAATCCTCAAACTGATGGCCAAAAATAGCCGAATATCCGAACACTTGAGGACATGTTGAGATCACGCTCAATAGACTTCAAAGGAGAATGAGATCAATATCTTCCTCTAGTTGAGTTCTCTTGCAATAACAGTTTACACTCAAGCATCCAAATGGATCCTTATGAATCTCTATATGGGAAGATGTGCAGGACTCTGACATGTTGGGATGAAATTGGGGAGAAAAAACTCATAGGTCCATAAATGGTTGAAGAAATGGTGGAGAAGGTGAAGACCATCCAACAACACATTAAAGTTTCTCAGAGTCGTCAAAAGAGTTATGATGATAATCTTATATGAGACCTAGAGATTGATATTGTAGACATGGTATTCCTATGCATATCACCGTGGAAGAGATTTATGATATTTTGGAATAAGGGAAAGCTTAGTCCAAGGAACATTGGCCCTTTTGAGAACATTGATCTCATTGGAGAAGTGGACTATCAACTTGCACTCCCACAGAACATATGTCAAGTACTTGATATATTTCACATATCACTCTTGAGAAAGTACATACCCGATCTATCACAAGAACTCAATCCAGAGGTGGTACCATTGAATAATTACCCCTCTTATTAAGAGAATCCAGATAAAATTTTAGATCATAGGGAAAAGGTTCTATGAAATTAGACAACGCTCCTCGTTAAGGTGTTGTGGTGAAACCACAAGTTTGAAGAGACAATGTGGGAATTAGAGGAAGTGATGAAGCAGAGTTACTAGAATCTTTTTCGTGTGGGAAAATAAAATTCTAAGGGCGAAATTTCTTAATGGGGGAAGATTTTAAAAACCCAAACATTTATTAATGAAAATTCCTCTTGTTCGAATTAAATGTCTTATTTTGTAAAATGGACATATAACATATGCACTTCCTTGATTTTATGTTTTTTTTAATTTTATAATACCATTAAGAATTGTGAATGTTGCTAATATAGCCATTGAAAAACAATCACATGATTTGTATAAATATAGGTCTTTAACAAATCCAATTTACTCAGATAAAGGAACACTATGGGAGAAACTGTTTTTGCAACTGGTTATTTGCGACGTGAATAAATTACATCACAAATAATACCTCTAAGAGGATATTTGCGATGGGATAATCAAACCATCACAAATAACCTTTTATTCGTGATAGGGATAGGCACCCTGTCACAAAACCTTTCACGTGGTTTGAGGCGCAAATTGCGCCAATCCGTACGAAAGGGTATTTGCGATGGGTAGGCACCACCCGTCACAAATAATGGGAGATGATAAGAACTAGTTGCGACAAGGGATCCCCCATCGGAACTAGTTCAACCCCCAGAGGTTGTTTGCGATGGGACCCATCGCAAATAACCAGTGGTGGTAAAAGCCTATTTGTGATGGGACAACATCCCATCTCAAATAGTGTGTTGATAGGTTACCTTTTGTGATGATCCCGATCGTAAATAATCTTTTAACCACCGACCGTAATTAATGCGGACGATGTTATTTTTGATGGGCCCCGTCATTAAAGGAACTCAATATGATGGGAATCCTATCACAAAAATAGTCATATCACAAATAATCTAACCTATATATACCCCTCAATCCATTTTTCTTCTCTCCGCCTGAATTCCTTTTTCCTGTCCTTCTGTAAACTCAAATTTTAGAGTGAAATGTTTTGAGAGTTAGCTTTTTTTTACAAAGAAATTGTGAAGCCGTCTACAATTATAAGAGATCAAGTTTAAATGTATTTATGTTTTATTTAATTTAGTATTTATTTCATTTATTTATAATAAATTTAATTATTGTTGACTAGTTGTAATTAATATAGATTTAAATTGTTTTCTCATTAGTATTTATTTTTGATAATAAAATTAAATTATTAGTACTAATTATTAGTAATTAGCAATAATTAATAATTATTAACAATAATTACTAATGTATATAAATATTGGTAATTATTAATTAGTATCTGTATTTTGTAGAAACTAAGAGTAATTATCAAAAGGTTTGGGGAAAACCCCCTTAATTAATAAAAGAAAATAACAACAAATCCCTTTTGATTTGGGTAAGAGAAAACCCATTACAAATCCGTAGACCCGAAGGGATTAGACCCAATGAAAAGCCCTGTAAAGAACAAATTACATCGGCCTGAAAGCCAAATTCAAATGGTTGAGGGCCCAGTGAGACAAAACTCATTACAAATCCATCAACCATGGGTGCCAGCCCCTCCAAAACATCAAAGGCATGAAATCGTAATCCATCACATGATCCCATTGAAAGTAGACCCAAAGGTGCTGACCCGGGTCACACAACACCAAGTCCCGACACAACATCACTGTAGCAGCGTTGAAGGGCCCTCCGCCCAACACATCGGAAATGCGCTGGACGGCGAACCAGCGTCCAACCGAGCACCGGAAAACCCTCCGAGATGTCGAAGAAGAAAAAAAATGCGGTGGCCTCCAGCCACACCCACGGCCCCGCATCTTCTGCCAAGATGATGAATCCCATGAAACAACTTCCTCTATTATCTTGAATTAGCTGACCATCCAATGCTGACGCCAAGCCACGTCGCCGCAAAAGATCCGGAAGCTGAGAATCTCCACCATGCTGTCGCCCGACTAGAACCCACTACATCAGCCGCCCAAGGCCAGAAAAAATCACCGCCTGAATCGAAGCCAGCCCGTCTGAGTCTCCTCCACCCGTTGGGACTGCCGACCAAGAGTGCCCCCACCGCACGATCACCCCAGTGTCGCACCGATGTCACACCAAGTAGCCCGAGGGAGGCCCGCTGAGGCCACACGAAGATCTTCACCGTGATCCGCAAGGCCGCCGCTAGAAACCCTAGCTAACCCAGGGAGCTCTTGGCCGAAGCCAAGAGCCGACCCCCTCCCCCTAGTAACTAAATGTAATTAACACTAATTAGTAATAATTATAAATAAATACTGATAATTAGAAATAAATATTTACAATTAGTAATAGAAAGTATTAATTAGTATTAATTCGGAATAAATACTAATAATTACTTGTAAATACTAATAAATAGTAATAAATACTAATAAATAGTAATAGATACTAATAAATAGTAATAAATAGTAATAAATACTATTAAATGGTAACAATTAGTAATAAATACTAACAAATAGTAATAAAAACTAATAAATATTAATAAATACTAATAAATAGTAATTAATACTAATAAATAGTAATAAATACTAATAAATACTGATAAATACTAATAAATATTAATAAATAGTAATAAATAGAAATAAATAGTAATAAATAGTAATAAATACAAATAAATACTAATAAATAGTAATAATTAAATATAATTAGTAAAAAATACTAATAAATAGTAATAATTAGTAATAATTAGTAATAAATACTAATAAATACTAATAAATACTGAGAAATAAAAATAAATAGTAATAAATAGTAATAAATAGTAATAAATAGTATTAATTAGTAATAATTATTAATAATTAGTAATAATATTTAATAATTAGTAATAGTTAGTAATTGGTGTGTCATTTGTCGAAAGTGTTGTTTTCAGCACCAAATTAATTTCTCTAACTTGTAACTAGCATAATATACAAGTATGGGGTCGGTCCACAAGAAAACCATGTTGGAGTTTATGTCTCTTAATTTGAAATTGCTAAAGTGAAGATGATGAATTTAAATATGATTTGTTGGTTCTTAATGATGGATCTCAAAAGAGAACTAATTGCTTGGCCTTCTCTAAATCACTACGAATTAACATCAAAATCAAAGATTACTTAAAACTGAATTTTAATTGATAATGATAAAAATATGCCGGGTAGGGAAATTTATGTGGGACATTAAACCATATTCCATATAGTGTTGTGTTGTTAATAATAACCCACATTTTAGGGGTTCATTTGTTTTGGAACTCCCTTGGTCAAATGAGTTCCGATTAAGTCGGTAAAAATCAATCCCTTGGTATAGAAATTGATTTATACTGACTCTTGATTTATGAAAAACCCTCTAGAAATGATAAATATATCCAATGGTCAGGGATATCCTTTCCATAATTCTCCCAAAGATCCCTAGAAAATACATTCGTGGTCTGATATGGGGTTTTTAGTGAAATAAGACATTGAAGTTGGGACAATTAGGTGATAGACGATGAACAAACACAAGAATAGAGAAAAAGGTTCTAGCGAACCCGCATTTTTCCCAGCCCTAACTCTAGGGGGGTTAGCTACTCATGATTAAAATGATAAGAAACTTAAAAAAATTCGTAAGAGTGTTCATTACAACAGAAAACAAAATAATCAAAAGCACAACAAAAATACATAGAACAAGTGCTCGAAAAACCTACTCTCACAAAAAAAACATAGTTCCTAGCCCCATATTCTCCTCTCTCGAATCCTCTCTTTATCCAGGTTCACCAAAAAGGACTTCTTAGTTAGAAAGGACCTTTTTCCAATTTTCCAAAATCAGGTAGAAAGGGGAACCCCTGGTCAAGGATTAGGTGAAAAGTGAAAAATCTAAAAGGAGAAGGATATAGTGGCCCGCACGGTTTTCGGCGCATGGTTTGGTAGGTCATGTTCAAACCATGAAGATGTCTTCATCTGTATGTGCATGTCTCTCATGGTTTCTTTGAAGGGCCACATCGTTTTGGTAAGTCGTGCGCCAACCGTGCAGACCCCTCTGTCAATGGAATCTTCTCCCGCACGGTTTGAACACGGTTTGGATAACTGTTCGACGGTTGTGTGGGTTTACTTTCTCTTTGAAATTATTGAAATTTCCCATCCGTCATGTCTCGGGGCTTGATCCGAGTGACTCCAATCTGACATAGTTAGGGGAAAGGGGCCCAAAGGCCTCCAATTCCCTTCTAAATATCCAAAATTCCTATACTTCATTTTTCATCCTTTGGTGACTAAAAAACCTATTAAGGAACATCAAACTTGTGAAATCCATAAAAACCCCATTCAAAAAAACAATTTTATAAATATTAAACCAAATTAAATTCCTTACGAAATGTAGTGCATCAAACTCCCCCACACATGATTGGTGGTTTGACCTCAAACCAAGGAATAGACAATCATTTCCATAGAGTTACCAAAGAGACAGGTTGAAACATTACTGATTATACAAATTAAATTAATATTAATTTCGAACTAATTACTGTGAAAATTATAGCATTCATACTTCATGGTTCCCCAATTCAATGAGGATAGCTATAAAAGTAATCTTAATCTAGAATAGTCAACCATTCATTCATAAATCAATTTTAATTAAAACTGAGTTTTCCCTTCAACATTTAAATAATGTTCCTACCTCCATTTTCATCTCATTATACACTCAGATTAGTTAAGCCCAGGTTTCATCATTTCCAATTTGAGGGCTATCACTTTTATAGGTCACACAACCTCATTGACTTGAAATATTTGGTAAATCATGAAAGGTTATCAAAATTATTGGGCATGCCTTCACATATCACAAAAAACATCATTGTAATGGGGTGAGATAATAATAAAAAATTGGGCCCAATTTTGTCATGTCAACACCTGATGAGAATATTTTATCTAGTCAAGAGTTCATGTAAATAAGACCGCATAATAGCCACTAGTGAAGAAACAACAATTCTTGAAACCTCACCTCTCTTAATGCACAATTTGGCTTCCATTTTAAGGGGTGACACAATTTAAATTACTCCATCACAAAAATCATTTTTAAACAAACTATATTTTTAAATAAATGGCTAAATGTTCCTTTTTTAAGTATTACCAGGATTATTCATATCACAAACTAGGTTTTACAATCCTGACATATGAGATATTTTTAGTGATAATTTCCAAAATTCATTTTTATCCAATCGATATAAACCCATGACATATATAACAATCATTTAGAAAAACCTATGAAAACATGCTACCCTAAGTACTTAGGCAAGTAAGAAATCAAAATGGGGTGGAAATTAAGGGCACCCTCCCCCACTCTTAAAACTGAGCATGGTCCCCCATGAAGGTAATAAAGTAGAGCAGGGTGGGAAAGGAAGCATGAAAAATGTGGGAAAATGTATAGAATAGAAAACAATGTAAAAGTGAAAAGCTCCCATGAATGTTGGTCAAGTGTGGAACACAGTTGGTGTGTAAGAGACCGATGAGTGGAAAGGTGGTTGGCATGGAATAGATGAAAGACATTGCTGGTGAGACACAAGATCCAGACAATTGAAGCAAGAAAAAAAAACAAGTTGCAGGGACATAAAAGCACACCACACAATCACAACAATGCAGTCAAAACATCACACCACAAAAGGGGTTACAGTATAGGACAATAAGAATGGCACATAAAAAGAAATAAGTAACAAAGTACTCATTTCACTCCTGTCGAGGGATTAGATGGAATGAAAAAGAAGGCTCGAGTGGCTGCATCCCACGTTGGATCGGTGGTAGGTGGAGGTAAATCCACGGGATCATCGGAAGCAGAGGTAGCACAAGTCTCTCCCATCGAGGTGCTAGATCCGGACATACAATAATAGGGTGGATGGTTAGGCACAACTTCATACAGGGTTGGAGGCTGAAGATTGTCCATGATAAGGCCCTCCTCTGCCATTCGTGTCTGCTCAAGCTGCCAGTGGAACATAAAGTACTGGTCCTACTGCCACTTCAAGAAGAGGTCAGGGTCAGCATACAGTGTTTCATGAAGGGTGGGGTAATATGGATAGGGCATGTAAAATGTTGGGGGCACGGATGGATGAGTGGTGGTAGCAGGAGAAGCAAGGATCCCCTGGGATTTGGAGTGGTGGGAAACAATAGGATCAGAAGGGCGCTCCTCTGCAGCCGGGCCCACTAGTGGAGGTGCATCTTGGGGACTGATTTTGCGGTTCAAAAGGGTATGGTATCACATGAGTTCCTCTTTCTTAGTAAAAATGACCTGCGGGCCATGGGCAGAGCATGAGCTAGAGCCCCAAGATCTTTTAGAGGTAGACATGATAGGTTAAGGTTTGGTTTTGGGAACCTCTAGTAAAAAAACATACAACAATAACATACAGTCACTACAAGTATAGATAACAAATGAAATTTCTGAAAAGAAAAACTATTCATATTCCTAAGGAAAATCCCAAACTTGGAAATGAAGGTTTTGAAAATACATGTTGGTTTGGAAATCATTGGTGCGCATGTGGGTGATAAAGAAACAGTGGAAAACAAAAGAATAAAATGGGAATGAACCACCATGAATAAAGAAGAAGAAAAAAAATGGAGTATGGGATTGGGGGGAATGTGTCTGAACCCTAGGGAGAGAGAGAAAAAAATAAAGAGAAAGACAGAATGAACATGAAGAGTAAGAGAGGAAAAATACCTTGAAGGGAGAGAGAGAGAAAGAGTAATTGGCTGGAGGAGGAGGACGAAGAAGAGGGAGAAGCCTGGGGAACGCACGGTCTGATAAAGAGGAAGCTGCAAGGATTAGAAGGGGGGGGTCCGGAGTTTTTATTAAATTTTGAGTTTTATGTGGCTGCACTGACTAGGGTGCACATTTTATCAAACCATGCACCAACAGTGTGAAAGCTACTTGTGTAAGGGGTTCATGGTACACTAGCTATGCATGGTTTGGATAACCGTGCGCCAACCATGCGTTGATTCTATCTTGGGTGGTCCAAGGAGAACGATCCACGAAAGGTTTGGAAATCCATGCGCAAACCGTGTGGTTGGTTCTACGTGATGAAATTTTGAATTTTTTCCCTTTTTGAACCAAAAACACACCATTTTCATTAAAATATTTGGCTCCCCTCGAATGAGATAAAATATCTTGAGATTTTCCCTAAGAATTTTAAGACATGAATTATGGAAATTCAATAAGATACCCCGACTTGTGGTGAGAATTATACACTATAACACACAAGAATAGAAAAGAAAACTATCATGAAGTCCTAGTCACACTCAAATAGACAAATCATTTGAACCAAAAAATTTCAGAATGTCGAGTTACCTCCCGGTCAGTGCTACGTTTAAAGTATCGAGCTTGACATACCTGGGCCTTGAGCTACCACAATTTCATGGTAAAAATTGTTCCCACCATGCCTTCTATGCTAATGTAAGGATTTAGGCACTACCCGTTGACCTTTAATGTTCGATCATCCATGCCATCCACTTCCATCGTGCCATGGAAGAAAAGTGTAATCACCGTAAAGGGTCCCGACCACCGAGAGTTCAGCTTACCTAGAAAAAACATTAGATGAAAATTAAAAAGTAAGACTTTATAACCTATCTGGAAGGATTTCCTAGAGATCATATGGTCATGGACCACCTTCATCTTCTCCTTATAATGTTTCACATTCTCATAGGCCTCCCACCTTATCTCATCAAGCTCAGTTAACTAGAATTTCTTCTTTTCTTCTACATCATTGAGATCATAATTCAGGGCCTTGATAGCCCAATAAGCCTTGTGGTCCACTGCCATCGACAAGTGGTAGGGTCTCCCATAGATCAACCTAAAAGGTGACATACCTAGTGGTGTTTTGAAGGCTTTCTTGTAGGTCCATAACACATCATATAATTTCTTTTACCAATCCGTTCTTGATGCACCTACCGTTTTCTCCAATATTTGCATGAACTTGCAGTTTGAAACTTCTACCTGACCACTGGATTGAGGGTGGTACAGTGTCCCTTGGTTGTACTTGACCCCATAATTTAAGAGCACATTTTTTATGAGAGTATTGTAAAAATGTGTACTATGGTCTCTAATCAACACCTGTGGGGTCCCTAACCAACTGAAAATATTTTTCTTTAGAAAAGTGATGATGACCATAGCCGTATTATGAGTCATTTCTGCTGCTTCTACCCACTTGGAAATGTAATCGACACATACCAGAATGTATGTGTTCCCAAAGGATGGAGGAAACATACCCATGAAGATGATTCCCCACACATCAAAAACATTAACCTCAAGTATTGGGTGTTGCGGCATCTTGCCACGATGACCCATATTTCCCGTCCGCTGGCACATATCACAGCAGGAGACAAAATGTCAAGTGTCCATATCCATGGATGGCTAGAAAAAAAATTATTGTAAAACCTTTTCTACTATTAAATCTGGCCCATGATGTCCTCCAACCATAGAAGAGTGACAGAATTCAAAAATACATTTAATCTCTTCAACCGGGATGCAATGACGGATTACCCCATCATCACATGAGTGGTAGAGTGCGGGGGGGGGGGGGGGGGGGGTCTTCCTAGAAATACATCTATACCTCTGAGAAAAAAATACTTCCTCTGCTGAAATGATATTTGTGGGTGGAAAACTCTTGTGGATAAGTAATTTTCAAGTTTAACAAACCATGGCCAAGGTGGTACTCCATTGGAAAATAGCTGCTCATCAGGGAAGTCTTCCTTGATCTCTCGGTCTTCTTCTCTCTCTAAATGGGGTAGTTCTAGCCAAGATAGATGATCATACACCACATTCTCACTGCCCTTATTATACTTAATCTCCAAATCAAATTCTTATAGGAGCATCACCCAACATATGAGCCATGTTTTGGCGTCTTTCTTGTTCAGCAAATAGTTATGTGCCTCATGATCCATGTAGAATACAACTTTATAAATCAATAAGTAGGAGCGGAATTTTTCAAACACAAAAACCACAACTATCATTTCTTTCTTTGTGGTGGTGTAAATACGTTGTGCTTCATTTAATGATCTTCTGGCATAATATATTGGTATAAAATATGGTCCAAACACTGTCCAAGCACTACCCCCATGACATAATCACTCACATCACAAATATGACCGGACTGCTCCTCCCAATTCAGAGTGATCATTACGGGTGCGATGACTAGTTTTTTCTTTATAATTTGGAATGATGTGATACATTTATCATCAAACTCAAAAAAACACATCCATGGACAATATTTTGGTTAAGGTATGAGCGATCATGGAGATGTCACGAACGAATCTTTGATAAAAACCCGCATGCCCCAAAAAGCTCTGAATTGCTAAGACTAATGTGGGAATGGGAAGTTGTGAGATAACTTCAATTTTCTTCATATCCACCTCAATTTATTTCATTGAGATATTATGACCTAATAAGATTCTGTTTTGCACTATAAAATGTCACTTCTCCCAATTGGGAACCAAATTACTATGCTCGCATCGTTCAAGAACCAGCTCCATATTCGTCAAGTAAGTATTGAATGAATTCCCGTATACCGAGAACTCACCCATGAAAACCTCTAGAATCTCCTCCACCATATTAGGGAATATGGATAACATGAACCTCTGATAGTTGGATGGATCGTTTCATATCTCTAATGACATTCAGTGGTAGGCGAAGGTTCCATAAGGACAAGTTAAGGTACCATTTTCTTGATCCTCTGGGGTGATAGAGATTTTGTTATATCCCGAATAACCATATAATAAACAGTAAAATTCATGCCCCACCAATCTTTCCAGCATTTGATCCATGAATGGAAGAGGGAAATGATCTTTCTTGGTGGCATCATTCAACTTCCTGTAATCAACACAAACCCACCATCCCGTAACTATGCAGGTCAGGATGAGCTCATTATTTTCATTGTTCACAACTGTGATGCCTCCCTTTTTAGGCACCACTTAGGGAGGACTCACCCAAGGGCTAATCGGAGATGGGTTATATAATTACAGCATTGAGTAATTAGATCACCTCCTTCTAGACCACGTTTTTCATAGATGGGGGGGGGTCAATATTTATTGTGGTTGGTGAGAGGATTTTCTACCTTCCTTCATAAGTACCTTGTGGGTGCAGACCGTGGGTATTATACCCTTATGGTTAGCAACCGTCCAACCTATGGAATGTTTCTGCCTTTAGAGGACTTGTAGAAGAGCCTCTTCTTGATCTTTTGAGAGTGAGGCATTTAGGATCACCAGTAGTGTATGTTCCTCTCCCAAATAGCCATATTTCAATGAGAAAGGGAGAGGTTTCAACTCGAGTTGGGGAGCCTTGAGAATGGATGGTACGATCAGCTTAACCTCGGATCACTCTTATAAATCTGGAACAACAACTTTCTTCTAGTAATGGCATCCTTGTACTATAATAAAGCTTAATTCCTCTTGGTTTTCTTCAAGTTGGCTGCCCTCAAGAATGAGTTCATTGCTGATTGAATTATATTGGAAATCATCTTCCTATAGGCCTAAGCAGTCAGTCGTTGTTGTCAAGGCACAAAAATCCTCATGCTCCATCAGTGAAACATGTTTCACCACCTTGAGGAAATTGTAGGAAACCTTCTCATAACCCACACGGAAGATCATCTCGCCTTGGTTCACATCAATTAAAACCATACCAGTAGCCAGAAGGGGTCTTCCAAGAATCAAAGATTCCTCTTGGCCTTCTTCCATGTCCAAGATAATGAAATCTACTGGTAGAATTAATTTCCCCAAATTGACCAACACGTATTCCAACATCCCCTAGTGTATTTAATAGAATGATCAGCCAGTTGGAGTGGCACTTGGGTTGTCATGAGATCGTTTAACCCTAACTTCTTGAAAACTCCAAAGGGAATTAAATTAACACTCACCCCAAAATCACTATGGGATTTTCCAAACTCTCAAGGTCCGATAGTATATGGGATAATAATGCTTCCCGGATCCGAGAGAATAAGAGGGAGAGTGTGTTGGACTACCGCCAAGCATTCCTTGGTCAGGGGAATGGTGCCCAAGTCTTCCATCTTCCTTTCATTTAAAAGGATATCCTTCATGAACTTTATATATGTGGGCATTTGAATCAATGAATCTGCAAAGGGAAAGTTGATATAAATATTCCGGTCATGAACATGGAAAATAGCTGGTCCAGCTTCCATTATTTCATCCTTTCTTGAAATAGAAAAGGATGTTCATACGCTTTAACCACTTATTTTCCCTTATCCTGTGGGACTTCTGGTTCTTTATTCAACTCATGTTTTGAGGAAGATTCCTCAGCTGTGACTTATCCACCTGAGGAGAATGTGGACTGCATTGATGTTGTATCACCCTGACTCATAGTTACCTTAACATCATCTCCTTCCCACTGTGTAAAATAATATCATTTTCCTCCTCCCTTAGATTTTTCTCAGTATTTCCCTGTAGTGTACCGATCTATCTGTGAGAGACTTGATTGGCATGCTTCTCAATCTAGTTCTAGAGGCTTGTAATTGATGCATCCTGGTTTTAAAATCTAGTTTTAGTAGTAGTTATAAATTTATACATCATTTCATCTAGCCTCGAGGGAGGTTCCTTCTAAAGTTGTTGGGCTACTTGTTGGGGAGGTGGCTGTCTCAATGTTTGAGAAGGATGAGATTTTTTATACCCTTGCTGCTGATATGCTCCTTTCTGAAATTGGTTACCCTTTTGGGGCCTCAGATATGGAGTCTGAAACTATTGTTGACCATAGCTAGGTGGTCTTTGTGGTTGGGGAAGATGATTTTGATGTTACTACCCCCAACCTATATTTTGAGTCTCTTATCACCCCTATTTTGGGTATAGAGGGTAGTTGTTGGGTCCTTTGTTCAATGAGACATAATTTACCTCATAAGTAGAGGCTCCCGCATTTTCCCCTGGTCACTCTCCCATAGCATGGTTGTCACTGAAATAACTACATGTTGGTTTACTCACAACATGAACTTGAGATGGATGTTTAAGATTCAGAGAATCAATCTTCTTTGAGACAACATCGAGTTGAGCAACAAGCATAGTGGTGGAATCTATATTATGCATTCCCCTTTTCTGAGTGCCTCATTCATAATTCCATTGAAAACTATTGGCCAACATGTCTTCAAACAATTCAAAATGTTTTTCAGGGGACTTCCTCATGACCGTCCCTCTAGTAGATGCATCAACCATAGACTTGGTAATAGTTGTTAGACCTCCATAGAATGTCTGGACATGCATCCACAATGGTAGTCCATGGTGTGGGAATTTCCTCATCATCTTCATAAATCGTTCCCATGACTCTTATAAAGATTTTGAGTCATGTTGTTGGATGTTATGGATTTCATTCCTTAAGGTGACCATCTTCGAGGGTGGGAAGTATTTTGATAAAAATACTTGGGCCAATGCCTCCCAAGTAAGAATAGATCTCTAAGGTAACCCCTTGATCAATTCCTTCACCTTATCCCTTAATGATAAGGGAAATAGCCTAAGGTAGATTGCATCCTATGACACTCTGTGGTACTGAAAAGTGTCACATATATCCAAAAAGTTGGAAAAGTGAGAATTTTGGTCTTCACTTGGCAAGCCACCAAAATAAATTGTATTTTGAATTAAATGAATTATCATTAGATTGATCTCAAAATGCGGGGCCTACACCGATGGTCTTACTATTATAGTGTCTGCTCCCTAAATTGAGGGTAATCCATATTCTATAAGAGTACGGTGTGGCGACATCAATTCCTGAGGTGCTTGGGGAATGAACTGTTGTTTCCATGGAGGATAATAAGCCTGCTGATTCTGTGGAAAATAGGGAGGATGCTCCCGTAGAATATATTTCCTCAGTTATGGCTTCCCAAACCCCAGCACAAATTGATCCAGTGGACTATGTTGGTTCTTTAGTAGGTATTCCATGTACACCCCCGGTGGATTCGGTTGCTTCTCTTCCTTGACAACCAGTGGTGGATTTCCTTCAATAAAAAATGGCTGCCCAACTCATTGGACAAGCCCCGATTCTTTTTCCTGATTCTCCACAAGATCATTTGTGTTGTGATCACCCATAAGTGAATGACATCTCCTGGACAACGTTCTTTCGATATTTGGATCTATTGAGTGTAAATTCAATGAGTCGGCAATCTGGGAATGTGTGTCCCAACCACTCATATACCTACGAGCCTTCACAACACAAACAACACACCCATCGTAAAAGGGGAAAATAATGAAACAAAGAAATGAGATGAATAAAAGAATATTTAGAAATTTTTTATTTTTTTCCACTCAATGACTCCAATTCAATTAAGAAAAACGGCAGCTTCCCCATCAATGACACAGAAATTTTGTGTGTCGTTTTCCTGAAGTGTCGTTTTCATCACCAAATTAATTTACCTAACTTATAACCAGAATAGTGTGCAAGTACGGGGTCAGTCCATATGGAAACCATGTTGGAATTTTTTTATCCCGATTTGAAATTTCTCAAGTAAAGATGCTGAATTTAAATACGATTTTTTGGTTCATAATGATGGATCTTAAAGGAAAACTAATTTATTGTCCTTCTCTAACTCACTACAAATTCACATCAAAATCAAAGATTACTTAAAATTGTTTTTTATAGAATAATGATAAAAATGTGATTGGGCTGGACATTTATGTGTGATGTTAAACCTTATTCCCTATTGTGTTGTGTTGTTCATAATAATCCACATTTCTGGGTTTCATTTGTGTCAAAACTCCCTTGGTCCGGTGAGTTTTGATTAAGTAGAAATCAATCCCTTGGTCTAGAAATTGATTTCTACTGACTCTTAATTTTGGAACTGGTCTCTAGGAAGGAAAATTATATCCAATGGTCATGGATATCCTTGTCGTAATTCTCCCAAAGACCCATGGAAACTCCATTCATGGTCTGATATGGGGTTTCCAGTGAAATAATATGTGGAATTTGGGATAATTAGGTGAGTGACGATGACCAAAAACAAGAATAGAGAAATCGATTATAACAAACCCACATTTTTCCCAGCCCCAACACAAGTGGGGGTTTAGCTGCTCATGATGAAAAGGATAAGAAACATACTATAATTCAAAAGAGAGTTCATTACAATAGAAAATAGAATAATTAGAAGCACAACAAAAATACAATGAACATTTGCTCTAAAACCTTCCTCTCACAAAACAAACTTAGTTCCCAGCCCCCTCTTCTCTACTCTCGAATCGTCTCCTTATCTAGGCTCACCCTCAGGGTCTTCTCAGTCAGAAAGGACCATTTTTCAGTTGTCCAAAATAAGGTAGAAAGTGGAACCCTAGGTCAAGGATTAGGCGAAAAATGAAAAAGCTAAAAGGAGAAGGGTGCAGTGGTCCACACATTTTAGGTCTTACGATTTGGTAGGTCGTCCTCCAACCGTGAGAAAGTCTCTGTCTCAAATCCTTAAGGCCGAACAATTTTCCTGGACCGGCCGCACGGTTTGAGAAATCTGTGTGCCAACCGTGTAGATGTCTCTTTCCATATCTGCATGTCTAACACTGTTTCTCTGAAGGGCCCCATAGTTTTGGTAAGCTGTGCACCAACTTTGCAGACCTCTCTATCAATGGCATCTTCTCCCACACAGTTTGAGCTTGGTTTGGATAACCATGTGGCGTTCGTACGAGTTGCCTTTCTCTTTGTAATTTCTAAAATCTCATATCCTTCATGTCTCAGTGCTTGATCCGGGTGACTCCAATCTGGAAAAGTATGGGGAAAAGGGTCTAAAAGCCTCCAATTCCCTTATGAATCTTCAAAATTCTTTGACTTCCTGCTTCATCATCTGGTGACTGAAAAACCTATTAAGGAACATCAAACTTGTGAAATCCATGCAAAAGTTATCCATAAAAACCATTATATATATATATTAAACCAAGTGGAAATGCCTTATGCACAATAGTGCATCAATAATAATTAGTAATAAATAGTAATAAATAGGAATAATAAGTCATAATTAGCCATTATTAGTAATTATTAGAAATTATAAGTAATAATTAAGAATAATTAGTAACAATTAAGAATAATTAAGAATAATTAAGAATAATTAAGAATAATCTGTAATAATTAATAATAATTTGTAATAAAAAGTAATAAATAGTAATAAATAGTAATAAATGGTAAAAACTTGTAATAAATTGCAATAATTAGTAATAATTAGTAATAAATAGTAATAAATAGTGATAAATAGTTATAAATAGTAATAAATAGTGATAAATAGTAATAAATAGTAAAAATTAGTAAAAATTAGTAATAATTAGTAATAATTTGTAAAAATTAGAATAATTAGTAATAAATAGTAATAATTAGGAGTAATTAAGAGTAATTTGGAGTAATTTGGAGTAATTAAGAGTAATTAGGGGTAATTATGTGGAATTATGGGTAATTAGGAGTAATTAGGATTAATTAAGAGTAATTAGGAGTAATTAGGAGTAATTAAGAATAATTAAGAATAATTCGGAATAATTAGGAATAATTTGGAATAATTATGAATAATTATGAATAATTAGGAACAATTTGAAATAAAATTAACTGTAATAAATTGTAACAACTTGGCTCAATTTCTAGTGGATTGAAGTCACTCCTTTTTCTTAATGACTCTTTTACCTTCAACTCTCACCGACTCAAAACATTATGAAAAGTATGCTTCTACATATGAATATCCAATCTCATATTCACAAGTTTAAATATGCATTTGTAGGACCACATTTTTCATAATGTTTTGAGTCGGTGACAGTTGGAAGACGAAGAATCATCAATGAAAAGGGGGCTCTTTTTTCCGACGGCTCATTTACTTGCATCTTTCTCGCACAGAAATCAAAATGAAGAATTTTCTCAGAGGTAAGCTTATACATTCTCTTATGCACGAGAATGAATAAGTGTACCTTTGAGCAGATTCTTCACTGTGATTTCAGTGTGAGAATATTGCAAGTAAATGAGTCGTCAGATAAAAGAGTAGCCTTAAATCCACGGGAAATTGTGTCGCTTGTAATAAATGGTAATTATTAAGAAGTAGTTGTAATTATTTATATTCTTTTTTTGGATAGTATTTTTATAATTTTTAAATTATTAAAAAATGGAAATGATTTTATTTTTTGTAGAAAAATATCGAACAAGTAAGTCGACAACAATCATTTTTAGATGATCGCATTTGGATAAATCGGCACAAAAATTCAAATGGTTCTGGTTTAAATCTGGTATATATTGAGGGTGTTGAAGCTTTATTATCATTTTCATCATAAAAAAATAATTTATTTTAGAAGGAACAATTACGTGTCCTTGTAAAAAATGTGCCCTGAGAACTTTTGACACATTTGACATGGTTGGGGGATATCTCTTGCAGTTTGGTTTTCAACCAGATAATGTTTTTTGGTATCAACACGGTGAAGGCAGTTCCATAGAAGATACTAATAACTTGATTTCAGATCCTTCATGGATACAAAATTTAGTATATGATGTTTCAGGTCCATCTTTTCAAAAAACTTAAACTCATGATGATATTGATTTAACTCCTTAGTTTGCACCATCAAAATTTTATGAGTTATTGAGGTCTTCTGAGGATGCATTATATCCTGGTTGAAAGATAATAAAATTAGAAGCATTTTCAAAATTTATGGCTATTAAATCAGATAATGAATTGTCAAAAAAAAATTTGATCATATATTTTCTTTGTTTAAACAATATTACTTTAAGGAAATGTGTTTCCTACATATTACTATGAGATTAAGAGGCTGGTTCGTAATCTGGGCCTTAGTTGTTGGAAGATTCATGCGTGTGCAAATGATTTCATCTTATATTCTGTGGAAAATGAGTCATTGGATAGTTTTCCCCCATGTGGACAACCAAGGTATAAAGAAGCTCAACTGGGGATGTATAGATCGATTCTTGAGAAATAGTTGAGATATTTCTTCCTTACACCCCGGTTATAGCATTTATTTATGTCTCAAAACACATTGTCAATAATGTCATGGCACAAAACCAAGATTTCAACCTATAAAAGATTAAATCATCCATATTATGGTGATTCATGGAAACATATTGATCGACTGCATTCGTCCTTTGCTTTAAAATCCCGAAATGTGCGATTGGATTTTTCTATAGATGTTTTCATGTCCATTTGATTCTTATGGTAGTCAATATTCATGTTGGACTATCTTTATAACTTCGTAAAATTTACCTCTATGGATTTTGATGAAAGAGCCCTATATTTTTTGACTTTATTAATACCAGGACATCTAAAAAATAATATTGATGTTTATTTGAAACTATTGATTGATGAGTTAAATTCATTGCGGAGTAATAGTGTTAGTACATATGATGTTGTTGCGAAACGGAATTTCATATTCAAAGCTGCATTCATATACAGGATTAGTGACTTCCCGGAATATGGAATGTTATCTGGCTGGAGAGAACATGTCCTAAAATCAAGTCCTTACTATATAAAAGTTAAGAAATACTTTATGCTTGTCAATGGAAAAAAACCATTCTATTTTGACTGTCATCGCAGATTTCTTCCAACTGAGCATCCTTTTTAGAGGAACAAATCTCATTTTAGAAAAGGCAAAATTGAAAGGGATGAACCTCCCAAAATGAGCTCAGGTACATAGTTAATATTAATTTTATTTTCATTACATTTCATCACATTTGTGCCTACAGTAAACCAACAGAAAATTCATGGCTTTGGGAAAGATCATAATTGGATAAAACAGAAATTTTTTATTCTGATCTTCAATATTGGTCTGATTTGATGGTCCCCGACATGTTTGATGTCATGCATATTAAGAAGAACTGTTTTGATAATTTATTTCATATAGTTTTTGATACACTAGGTATAACCAAATATAATGTAAAGTCAGGATTATATCTTTCCCAAATTTGCAGATGACTGGAACATGAACTGTTTCAGAATGTCATATCACAGAGGTTAATGAATCCAAAATAAGATTATACACAGTCTAAAGAGATTCTCTTATTATTTTTTCATTGGATTGTAGATTTGAGTCTTGTTGATAGATTTTCTTCCAATTTGGGTATATGTGTTAAGAATGGTCATATTACCGGATTAAAAAGTCATGATTGTCATGTTATAATGGAAATACTTAAGCCAATTTGATTTAGAGGTTTGTTGAATTATATGAATTGGGATTTGGTAATAGACATATCACATTTTTTTTGAGACATTTGTGCGAAGATAATAGATTGTGATGCACGAATTACACTGAAAGAAGATATTGTTGTAATTATTTGCAAACTGGAAAAAATATTCTCGATGTATTTCTTTGACTCAATGGAACATCTGATATTACATTTTCCACATAAAGCTAAATGTGGAGGTCTGATACAATTTTGATGGATGAACCCATTTGAGAGATGCATGTAGAAATTGAAGAAAAAAGTACGTAACAAAGCATCAGTTGAAGGCTCAATGTCTAAATCTTATTTACAAACGGAAATTTCTTTTTTTATGCTCTCATTATTTTGAACCCGAATACCCCTAAAAGAAAAACCACATTGTATGTAACAAAGTGAATATTGATGATGAAATAGAAAATCAATTACCTTTTTTTAATCAGCCAGATCTTGGCATTGGTGGAGTTTATGAATGATGGATTTCAGAGGATGAACATCACAGAGCTGATACATATGTTCTTATCAACTATGATGAAATGAAATCATTTGTACTGTGAGTGCTTCATTAAATTATTCTATAATTTCTATTCCAGTATGTAAACTTATTTTATTTGTAGGTTATATGATTATCATATCAATAAATATCTTCCTCAAATTACAGCAGCTACTCTTGAAGAACACCTATTTTTTCTCTCAATGGTTTCAAAAACTGGTAACATAAATTATTGATGGTTTAATATATCATTTAATTTATTATTTATTATATTGATAATTGTTTTAAAAATTTTCAGGTATCTCAACATACTGATAAAATTGATAAGCGACTCTGTATATTGACTAACCCACTATCTAAAATGGTTAAATCTTATAATACATATGTGGTGAATGGTTTTCGATTTCATACACATGCATATGGGGAATCAAAAAAACAATGAACATTGGAGTTTTCTTGAGAGGATCACATCATAGAGAAACTAAAGTTGACTTTTATGGCATGCTGGATGAAATTATTAAACTGTGTTATCTAAGGAGAAATTACATAACAAAGTTTAAATGTCGGTGGTTAGATAATGATTAGGGATTGTGTGTTCATCCAAATCATAGAATCATTGATATTAAATATAAAAGTCTTCTTGCAGTAAATGAACCATTTTTACTAGCTCAACAGGCACATAAAATATATTATGAAAAGTAATGTGCTACTTCATGAGACCTGAGTGATTGGTGGAGCATAATAAAAATAAAATCTCGGGAAAATCAATTTACTCAAACTGAATGTGGTTCTGATGAAGTACAAGGAATTGATATTTTTCAAGAGAATACTAAAAATCCATCTTTTTCACAAGGAGACAAGAATAACGATGATGAAACCCCATAATTAAGGGTCGATGGTGACGATGATGTTCATGATGTTACAAATAAATTTGATATGATAAGAGATGATGAAACTGAAACTCATATAGATATTGATGATGCCGATAATGAATATGAATACATTGACATCGTCAGATATGAATATGATGATGATGGTGAACATTGACATAGTTAAATGTTGGTTATAATAATATCTAAAGTATATCTATATGTAATAGTTATTTTCAACAATCATTTTGTGTTTCAGATGGACCCTCATCTATTTGATGAGTTTGAGGAGGCTGAGCTACCTTTGGTTGAGGAGGATTAGGATTCATCCGACCCTCATCCTACTGGCGGTTTAGGGGGTACGCAGTGGGGTCACAATTTTGTGTGACTGATGATTCTTGACCCTATCCTCGAGCAACATCCATATCTTGGTTTCGATCCATGTACATGGAGGTATGGTAACCTGTGTATTTTAGTTAGCTTTTATTAATTTATTTGTATACAAATTGTTTAATTATTTGTTATTTTTTCATAGTTTTTCTCATGTAGCTGTTGGATAGGAGAGTGTTATATTGTGAAATAATTTTTCTCATCCATGGATCAATGGGAACAGATTACCATTGATGTGCGCCATGAAATGTTCAATCATTGGATGGTACATAAATAAATAATATTTATTTATAAATTTATTTCATTAATGACTTGATATTATAAATTTATTTAGGGTTTATAGTATCCCATCGATGATAGATTGCGTGGTGCTATCCACGAGGCATGGGAGGTGTCTATACGTGAGCGTTTCCGTCATTTTTTGCACAAGGTGAGAAGAAAAACCATTAAGAAAGTAGGAGTGATAGTATTTGATGAGTCATGTAGAGCCAACCAACCAGAGTACATTTCATCTCACATTTGGGATGGATTATGTTCACACTGGTTGAGTGGTAAATTTCAGAGAAGATTGTCATTGGGCTGGCATAATTGGTGGAGAAAGGAGGTGACACATCGAGATGGTTTCCATATTTTCACTATGCATAGAGATCATTTGGTAAGATTTTTTTAAATATTTTATATAACATTGACAATAAATAGTTTTTTTTATATTCATATAGGAAGTCGAGCATCCCGATATTATAAAGTATGACATTTATCAGAGGATTTAGAGTGATCAAGCCCCTAGAGAGATTTGAGGGGATCACCAACATCAGATTGTGGTCAGTATTATTTATTTTTTAATTTGAAAATTAAATGCATATAATATTGTCACTATTTTAATTTCAAATTGAAACTAATGGAGTCATATAAGGCCGTGACCTCACAAACATTGTCTGAGAGTCAGGCCGAGATGGTAGATCATACTAGTTCCAACAATGTTCCATGGGGTGGAATGGATGCAAGCGGACCATTATGGCATAGCGAATGACCATGTAGTTGGTATCGACTCACATTTCACTCCAGGGACTTATTATGCTACTACTACTATGTCAGCGTTAATCTCGAGAGGATCTCATAGAGAGGCATAATCTTCTAGCTCAAAGTATCAGGAGATGTTTTGAGATCAAACTGAGATTATAGAGAGTTTGCAGAAGAAAGAGTAAGGGGTGCACCAACAACACGAGGAGGACATGCATCGATGGTAGCATCAGCTGCCCGAGAAGATGGAGTACATGCGCCGTCTGACTCATAGTTTAGGGATGGAGTTTCCTCCACTATCTCCTCCTACTCCTCGATAAGACTACCCCATTGATTTTTTATCTATTAAAAACATTGTAATTGAACATTTGTTTTAAAATGAATTATTTACAGTTTTAACCTTCTATATTGGTGCGAATATTGCATAATTTATATATTTATATATTTTTTATTTTTTTGATTTTATTATTTAATATTAGTATTATATTTCTTAATGTTCATTTATTTTACTAATAATAATAATAATATTCTATGATTTTATTTTTTTGAGAATATTAAAAATTTTAATATTTTTTTATTATTTAAAAAATATTAATATTATTTTTTCATTAATCATAATTATATTATTTTTATTTTATTTTCTTAAGTATTTTTGATGGGGTCCCATTTCAAATATATTATATATATATTATATAAAAGTATTTGTGACAGGTGACTTTACAGTCACAAAATCATTTTTTACGACGGGCTCATTGCAAGAGGTTTATAACATAAAGCTATTTGCGACGGGCCAATCACAATAGGTAACAGTATATATAATGTATTTAATGAGAGAGATATTTTCATTAAGATCGATTACCGTCACAAGTAATATTTTTTGCGATGGGCCCGTCACAAAAAATACTAATTGTGATGTTTGTTTCTGCAACAAGCTATTTGCAATGAGCACCTGTCGCAAAAGTGTTTTTGCAACGGAATCACGTCGCAAATATCTGAAATTACATTAGTGGAAGTGATAACCTCATCCAGTAGAATTGCAATGTACAAAGCCCATTTTTCAGAGCTCCAAAAGAAGGTGGAGTCACTGGGCTTCACTCTTGACCACGCCCAAGTCGAGCTTCAACACGTTAAGATTGAACAGAACCTCCTACAGGATAAGTGGATGTTGATAGAGATCATCACTCAAGCGATGTTATCTGAGCCATCTGAAGAGTGTATCACCATCGCACAACTTACCCCTTAGGTATTATGCTGGTTGTATAAGGGGTTATGTAAATATAACATAGAACTATGATTATGTTAATTTTTTTTCATATAATAAATAATGTAAATTAAATTAATTATTGTTACTTTTTAAATGGTTTTTAATGCCCAACTAGTATTTTTAGTTAATGTTCAATTAAGAAATGCATTTTGATGAATAAAGGATTTTTGTATTAAATAATATTTTTATAAAATCATATTAATAAATTTATTTTTATTAAATATAAATGATTGTATAATTTTTATGAATACAATTATAATTGTTATTAAGGTTTGAATGTTGTTTTTTGTCAAAAACCATGAATTTTTGATAAATGTCTGTTTTTATTTTAAAAGTAAAAGTTCCCATATATAGAAAATTATTTTGATAAAATGAATAATATTTTTGGAATCCAAGAATCCAAATTATCCAATGGTGAATTTTTCATAATTTTCTAAGACAGTCAAAATTTTGGGTAAAAATTAAGTACCGTTTAAGTATATATTGTGTTTTATAACATTATAATGACCCAATAGTGAAGTAATAAAATATTATAAATTATATTTTTGGACAATATATATTTTTTATCTTTAATATAATGTTATTTTATATTTTTTTGATTAATTTTATTGTACCTTAGTGGACCCTTCAAGACTTATAAAACATTTTAACTTTTTAAATTGATTTCCTTGAGAGTGTGACTCACCTCAACATAAGAAAGCCTAATTGTAATGCCCCAACCCCAGTTCCCCAGATTCGGTGCCTTAATAATTAACATTTTCATGATACAAGGAATCATGTATTGAAAGACTAATCAGTTTAGTAGACATGGAAGCACTAGAAACATTCATAAGTTTTAGATTACATTATAAAATGAAAAGCTACAACAACATTGTTTCCATAGACCACACTCATATCCCCTTAGACTATCCCTGCAAATTAGTCATAAAATAATTCTTCACATCCTTGGAAAAATAAAACATATAAAGGGGTGAGCTCAGATGCTCAGTAAGGATAACAATATAGCAGAAAATTTCATAAATAAGCTTAAACATTTCAGGAAATGTATAAGACAAAAACAAAATCCTTTTAAAATTGAAATTTAGCATAGTATGGAAAAGATAAAATCAGATAATTACATTTACTTATTCACATGGATATTCTACTAGTATAATAATCTCATGCAATATCAATATCCACTTTCATAATTATGGAATGCATAATGCCAGACTTCATAACCACATAGTCAAGGCCTTGTGCCAAGACTAAAAATAAGATTTTGTCAAGGACTTGTGCCAAGACACTACTTTGTCTCATGAGACCCACCGATTCATCGAGGAGGAATAGTGGGATCCAACCATAACTTACTTAGTCCAATGTTTTCTTCATATTAATAGGTTTAAACATAACATAAAAATTATTATTAAAACTAGCATACAAAATGTCAATACTTTATCCATAAACCATGAATGGTATAAAAATAACACATCCACAGTCAAACATAACTCATTCAATAAAATATGGACTATTTTATTATAATAAATCACCTCAATTGAGAATAATGAAGGATATTGACATAGATGAAGTAAATTATAAAAACTATTTGAGAGAAATATCCCCCTTTTTCTCTAAAATATTTATAAGTCTAACTATTTATCAAAAAGGTGTTTAAAATAGATTTTTGAATCAAAGTGTCCCATACCACATTGAAACTTTTAAAAGGAATTTTAATTTTAAAACATTAATATCCATATAAATAAAACCTTAAAACAATTTATAAAACATAAACATTTATGAGAATGATTTAGAAGAATAAATTTTTAAAACATTAAAAATGATATTTTAGTTAGAGTTCTTAATCAAATGAGAGACACTTGAATAAAAATTATTGAGGTAATAAAAATTTTATTATATCATGAGATTAAAGGTATTCATGATATACTATGTCAAAGTATAGTATATACATCAAGTAAAAGTTGATTGGCGGATAACAACAAATAAATATCAATGGAATATAAGATGGGATAAATTCCTTTATGAAGACCGTATCCTTTGGATAATGATAAATCAAAGAAATAATTATGTGTGAAAAATATAAATACACTAAATATGATTGGATATTCAGTGTAAATAAATTATAGGACATTCACACATATTCTTGTAAAAACAACACCAATGACTTGGATGTTTAACTCAATGAATAGAAATTGAGTTAAAATTACTCTTATCAAGTTTATATCAATGACTTGAGAATTTTTCAATGGAGTGATTATGTGTATCAAAAGTATATCCATGCAAAAAGTATTGGAAATTACTACATAAATAATAAATAGTGATTCCACACATAATCTTTAAGTAAAATAATCAATGAATTATGCATAAAGCCCACTGAGTGGAAATTGAAATTTAAAATTCCCTTACTGATTTGGTAACTTATGAAACATACAACCAATGAAATAAGAATCATACAATGAAGATGTAAATACTCATAAATTAAATTCTATTACACCAAGAATACAATCATAGACAGTACATACACCACATAAAAGAAATTTGTGGCCAATATAGCATGAATCTCACGGGAATAAAAAGTGAGATGAAAAACCCTTACATTATTGTAATCAATCCAGTTGTATGAACAAAATTTAATAACCACCAAATGAATCACATAATACCATGAATATAAAGGGAATCATGATAATATATATCAAATGGCAATATACAATACACCACATGAAATAAATAAGTGGCGAGCAATGGATATCTCACCGAATTAAATGTTAGATAAGAAACCCCTTACCTTGTACTTTTACATGGTCAAGGGAAAGTTAATATGTTGTATAATGGTGAAATAATTTTTATTAAATTATTCAAAAACCATATACATTAATATGATATCTTATATGATCTTATAATATAGATATTTTAGTATTATCGTCGTTTCAGGTGTTAACTGATTCGTTCTCCTTTATATGCTTGGTTACATAAGCGATGTTTGTTATGGATGGGATGTATCTTATTAATATTCAGGATTATATTAAGTATTTAAACATTATTATTAACCATCAAAATAAAATTATTCTTGAATGGATACGATGAGGAATGAATCTCATTGCATTCGCGGAGACGGTAATCCGTACGTACGCACGAGCGACAATATCATTCTTTTGATATTAAAATAATATATAATTGGATGGTATATCATATATACAGAATCATTGTCATGTTATATTTATTATTTACACCAATTATAAGTCATTTTTATCCCCATACAAATAATAATGTATTTAATAACAACTACACCACGACGTGGAGACGGTAAGTCGTACGTACGCATGTATGGTGACATGTCATTCAAAGGATGGATAGAATAATGAATTTGGTTGTACCATATTTATAATAACATCACAGTATATAGAAGATACTAGAGTTATTATTTTATAATGGAAACAACAACCAAAGATGAAGTGGAAGAAGAAAGGAACTTGAAAGAGGTGATGAAATATTTACGTCTTCTTCGGGTTCTTCCTTTTGATTTGATCAAAAGGGCTCCTTAGGATGGATTTATTACTAAATTAAGTCCACTAGGATGAAGGAAGAAGAGTTTGGAGGATATTGGGCAGGGTTTGGCCAATACTAATGGCTTTTAAGGTGTGAATTATAGAGAAGGGTGGTGCTCTTTTATAAGAGGGGTGAGGGGCACCTTAGTAAAAGCTTGAAATATTATTTTATAATAAAATTATTTTCAGTTTCTAATGTCTCCAAAATAAATTATTTAAATTATAAGGTGGGTATGTGTCAAAAACCACTCAACCAATAGGTTTTAGACAGGTTTGGGTCACTATATTAACTTTATCTTTTAGATTTAACTCTTAGTTAAATAGTTTGACATTTACCATGTCATTTTGTATTTTTATATTATATGGTTAATAAACTTATTATAAACTTCCAATAGAACCCCAAGTGGTTCATTAATGATACACCTATCATTATATAAGTCTTTTGGCTGAAACGTATAGTTTTAAGAATATAATATCAATTAATAATATAATATTTGTTTTAAAAACTCTTTTATGTCAATTTTGACACTATTTGGTATTTTGTTTTTTCTAAATTAATAACAACATTATTACTTCGAAAAAAATTCATATAACTAACCATAACATGTCATATGAACCACTAAAATTAGTGTAATTCATACAAATTCTCTTATTACATTTATTTGAATATTTATATTATCAATTATTTAATATTTCAATAATTAGGTGATTAATGCATCATTATTGTGTCACATATAAATTTAAAAATTTAATGTCTAAAAATTAAAAATAAAATACCTTTATGTAGGAAATATTATTATATTTCTAGTGAATATTTATAGTCTAATTTATATTATGTGTAACCCAATATTAAAAATGGTTTAGTTATTAAACTTTGAATTTAACACTTTTAACTATTCTTTAAATTAAATAATAATAAATGTCCTAATCTAATAGAAGTGGACCTAAAGGATAATATTTTATTCCTAAGGTTGTTTTGGGTCTAATTAAACTTATCTAATAGAATTAGGACATGTGTTAGGGTAATAATAATATCATTTTTACCCTTAATTACTATATTTACTTTAAACCTTGGTAAATAAAAGTAAAAAGTTACTATTCACCAAAAAATATTTTCATCTTATTGAACCAAATTTTACTTACTGATATCAACCGTGTCTCTTGTATTTTTTAAAGTAAACTCACAGAAGCGGTAAAATTAAGTTTTATGTAAATTTGCAAATTCTCATAGGAGGTGGGTAAAAGACAGTAAAAAGTTCAATAAAATTTTATACATCTAATTTTATTATAAAATGAATCCAATGAATTACATTGAACATATATAGATATTATACATATATTTTTACTTATAATAAAATTAAATAAAATAAATAATTATTTAAATAAAATGTTAGTTTTAAACTATAACGTTGTGTTTTTCACTATTCATCAAGAATTGAATGTTTTTAGAAAAATACCAAAAATTTACCCTAAGATAATTTTGATATTATAAATTCAAAAATGAATTCTATTTTACCAAATTAAAAACATTTAATTTTCATTAATTAATTTAAAATTAATTCTAGTTGTCAAAACCGAAAAGTGGGTTTTTTAAAAAGTAAAAACTATCAAACGATTGACACCTGTTTACGTAAAATTTAAATGTGGAATTATTTATAATCACCTTCATTTTATTAAATGATAAAAATATAATCTAATTATACTTCAAAACCATTCAAATAAATAATTTAACACTATAAATTATTTCGATAAAAAAAGTTGTTTTCAATTAAAATTTAGCATTTTTCAGTATTCCTCAAACTATAAAAGTTATTAGAAAAGTACTATAAATTTATCAAAAATAAATTTTTATATCAAGATTGTAAAGAATAATTTAATTTCATCAAATTGAATATATAAAAGTGTAAAATATAGGTTTTAAAAAGTGTTTTCCATTAAAAGGTGGTAAAATTGATTTTTTTTAAAAATACTTCTTTTATCTGAAAAAAATGAATTTGTTTTTATATTATGTCTAAGAAATACATAATATGGATTCTAAAATTATATGGAGTATATAATATTCAAAATTCAGTTAATACTATTAATAACTGATTTTGAACATCTAGTTTGATAAGTCGAGGTGCGCTTGAACTCGGTGTTGCGTGTAGCGCAAGCTATTGAATTAAAGAAAAATAACTTACTATTAAATATTATGGTGTTACATTCTTCCCCCCTTTTGGAAATTTCATCCTCTAAATTTTAAAATTAGGCTCGGGAACATTATTGGAAGTACCACATCGGAAAAAGAGTCAATATAACTATCTCTTTAAATGAAAGAAAGGGAAGTACAAAGGTCACCTGAGATAACCCACACTAGGATTCCATATAAGAAAACATGGATATGAAAGATTAAATAAGTGTCAAGTTCTAGTGGAGAGTGATAGAAAACATGATTAGGATAAATTTAACAACAAGAAAACCACAAACTTGTGATGATATAATCCTTCATTAGTTTCCTAGTAGCAAGAGTAAATGGATAACATTTTTTGTTTTAAGTTCCATTTCATAAAATTGAGGAATTTATTAATGAGACTGAATAAGAACATAAAGAGATATAATTACTTTTTAAGTATAGTTTCATCCTTTAATAAATTTATACCACTACCTCATTTGTTTTTCAAACGATGAGTATTCAAGATGACTTGGTCACACCTGAAGCGCTAGAATCGGCATCTAGAGAATCACATAATCCACAAAGGATAAACTATATATATTTACATTCTCTTTAGAGATTAAAAAAAACCAAAATGGTTAGTACAAGATCAGTTGATCCCTAAAAATAATAATCCTTTAGAGAAATAAATACTTGTCTTAATTTATAAAATTAAACCAACAATACCTGAAGTTCAATAAATAACATTCAGTAAACAATTGTCCTTAAAATCTATCAATATAATCCAAACTAATATAGAAACCCAAAACATAGAATAATTTGATTACACAGTCATCCACGTTAAAATTTATTTCCAAATAACATCAACTACTCTTAAAATCACATACATAAAAGTAATTAACCTAATCACATATTCTCTATGATAGGCTAATAATTTCCATAAATAACCCAAATCGCTATAAATCCATTATAAAAAAATAGATAAAAATCCACCATTAGTCCTCAAATGAAACCTCACAGTATTCTATTTTCCTTATGCATATACTATTCCCAACTGAGCGAATGTCTTCCAAAATAACATTTATCACTTAATCCCCAAATCATTTTCCTATACTAAGGAAATCCATTTGATAAGACATAAGATCCCAAATAAACTTATTATTTATCAATAAAATCATTTAACTAAAACGAATTAGTCACACTAACCAGGGACTTCCCATAGTCTAGTGGAAGGCGATAAATCCCAATCGCACTATGGTTGTGGGTTCGATTCTGGTAGCTTTGTCCAACGCGACAGGTTGTCACACGGTCAGTGTGTTGTCCTTTTTCAAAAAAACTATATTTATAACATTCCCAAAATGAGATAAATTCCTCAGAATTACTATAACATAACTTCACCACAAATTTTATCTCATACACCACATTTTCATCCAAAAATTTAATAACATGTAATTACCTCAAATTCAATGATCATATAAACCTAAATGGTTATTTATAACTATTTCAACAATAGAAAACACAATTCTTCCTAAAATAACATTTGATATAATTAACTGCAGGGTTACACATAAGAGAAAAGTCTTCCAAAGTAATCCGATCAATAAAGAGCACTAACACATTTAAACATTTCACCATACATTTATATCCACATAGGTTCTTCCTTGACCAAGGGGTTATCCTATAGAATAATGCATTGACTCGGGTAGTGCCCAGGTCCCCTAAATTTACGGCAGATGACGGTAAATAGATTCTTGGGATCATTTTTATTTTCTTCTACAGAACACTTCATTTTTTCATGGCAGTTCTTTACTTTATGTCTTTATTTCCCACACATAATGCATTTCTTTGCTCCATTGAGACACTTCCCTAAGTGTCTCCTTCTACATTTCTTGCATGATGGAAGTTGAGATTTCTTTTCTCCATGGTCTCCACTACTGGAGATCTAATCATTCACCACCTTTCTCTTCTTTGTTAAGTTTGGGAGTTGGTTAATATATATGTTGTTGATCATATTTTTGAAAAACTGGTTCAGCATGAACATGATATCTTTTACACCTATCGAAATTCCATTCCATTTCTCATTTCCCCCGTCGTGCCCACATTGCACATCATGTTCAATGTTACTAGGACATCCTTGGAATCCATCCACTGAATAACATAAGAAATCATAGTGTGAGTTATAAAATCATTTAGAGAATATCATAAAACCTTATTTTCAATCTAAAACAACTTAGGATTAACGATGATTATTTATTCTCATCTTATATAAAAATCCTTCAAATCAGTTTGTAAAGAAAATATGAATTATACTAAGCATATATCTCAGGAGTTTCGTAACCAAGAGTGCAGCAAGGCCCATTTTCATGCACCAGTTCCCATTCGAGTCTAGCTCCAAGCGATGTTTTCATGTTTTACCCCTAGGTACATCTGTTCCAGAGCCACCTCTACCTGATTGTATCCAGACATGGATGTATTTCTTGGAAAACTCACAAAATCTCTACAATACCAAAATTCTAGTAAGTTCATCTTTAATAATCCCCAAATTCTATCTTAGGGCTATGTGTTCTAATCAGAGTTTATCTAAATCTAGTTTCCAAGGTTTGTACTAAACTTCACTAGTGAAAAAATGATCTTTAACGCCAGACATTTTAATGTCGGTTCATCAAAACCGATGTTAAAAGGAATTTTTTTGCATCGAGGTTTCAAATAACCAACGTCAATAAGTAAATACAAGATGTATATTATTTCTCATTCTTCAATTTTATAGGTTGTGGAGCTAAAATGGACTTATGAATCAAAAGTTATGGACATCGGAAGTTGAACATTATAAGACAAGATTTTTAACGTCGGATTTTTGCAATAACTGATGCTAAAAGGCACTTTTTGGCGTCTATTTTTCAAATACCCGACGTTAAATAGTAAAACAAAGTTGTAGATAATTTTTCAAGCTTCAATTTTCTAGGTCATGGAGCTAAAACAGACTTACTAATCAAAGGTTATTGACATCAGAAGTTGAACATTATAAGACAAGATTTTTAACATCGGGTTTTTTCAATAACTGACGTTAAAAGAAACTTTTGGTGTTGCTTTTTCAAATAACCAACGTAAAATAGTAACCCAAAGTAATAGATAATTTCTCAAGATTCAATTTGACATGTTGTGGAGCTAAAACGGACTTACGGATCAAAAGTAATGGACATCTGAAGTTGGACATTATAAGACAAGATTTTTAAAGTCGGTAATTTTCAATAACCAACGTTAAAAGGCACTTTTGGCGTCAGTTTTTCACATAAATGACATTAAATATTAAACCAAAGTTGTAGATAATTTCTTAATACTCAATTTTACAGGCCGTGGAGCTAAAAAAGATGTACGGATCAAACGTTATGGACGTCAAACGTTGAGCATTATAAGACAAGATTTTTAACATCGGTTTTGTCCAATAACCAACAATAAAAGGCACTTTTGGTGTCATATTTTCACATAACTGACGTTAATGAGTAAACCAATGCTGTAGATAATTTCTCAATATTCAATTTGACTGGTCTTGGAGCTAAAACAGACTTATGGATAAAACATTATGGTCGTCAGAAGATGAAAATTATAGGACAAGATTTTTAACGTCGGTTTCTTTCAATAACCGATGTTAAAACGAACTTTTTGGCATCAGTTTTTCAAATAACTGAAGTTAGAGAGAAAATAAATGTTGTATATAATTTTTCGAGATTCAATTTTACTGTTCGTGGAGCCAAAATGGGCTTACTGATCAAAATTTATGGATGTCAGAAGTTGAATATTAAAAGACAAGATTTTTAACATCAATTTTTTCAAGAACTGGCGTTAAAGGCCACTTTTTGGCATCGGTTTATTAAATTAATGACGTTAAAAAGTCACTTTATGGAATCGGGTTTTCAATAAACAACGTTAAAACACAAACATGATAATAGGTTTAACATCGGTTATATATTTACCCGACGTTAAAAGTAAATTTCAAATCTGCGGGTTCAGTATTTCAATTTTTTCACAATGCGTGTTTATATTTTCAAATTCCCACCTAAATTTTAATGCATCACCACAATAAAATATTTTTATTTAAAATATATACATCCTCATTTTCCTTATTTCAACATTTTCAACATCTTCATTACAATCAAAATTTCAACAATTCTTCAATCAATGATGTGAACATGGTATTTATTCTTATAATTTAATTTCATTATTGTTTTTTTCCTTATTTTTAGAATTCTTGATAATTTATAATACGATGACAAAGAATTATTCATATCGGGATACAAAGATAAAACATCCACATGATATTCATCGGCTGATGTTCTAAATCCTTTATTGTTTATCATTTTCATTATTTCATGAGTTCTTCCCTAAAAAGAATTGAAATAATGACAGACAAGATATATATTCATAAGAAAACAATAAAATAATTAAAAATAGGTTGAATATTTAAGTTTATTATTTATTTTGGTCATTTGTTGCATATTGTTTTGTTCTCTCTTCTCATGGTTTCATTGAAGCGAGTTGTATCTATCGAATCATAAAGAGGTAGAACTTATGACGATTATAATTTTTGATCCTAAAGTCTATTTTTTCTCTGTGAATTATCAAATCGAAGCTTGGAAAAGCTACTATATTCTAATATTAAGAGATTAAAATTTTTAACATTGGTTTTTACCATAACCAACATTAAAAATATTTTTTTTTCAAAAATGCACTTTTCAGCTCAGTTTTTACCAAAACCGACCTGAAAATTAATTCTTTTTGGAAAATGAAATTTTCATGTCCGTTTTTACCAAAACCAACATGATAAATAATTTTTTTGAAAACCCACTTTTCACATCGGTTTTTACCAAAACTGACGTGGAAAATAAATTTGTTTTGAAAACACACTTTTTGCATCAGTTTTTATCAAAAACCGACAATCAAAACATGTAGAATAATAATTTTGACGTCGGTTTTCAAATAAACTGATGCCGAATACTGAGGAGTCCTATCTTTGGGCATCGGCTTATATGAAATCCAATGTCGAAGACCCATAGGGGCTGAGTTTTGATGTCGTTTTATAATAACCAACGTTGAAACTTCAATTCTTTATGTCACCTTTAAAGACGTCTGTTAAAAACTGACGTTAAAATGTAAAAAAAAAACTGATGTGGAAATACATTTTTCCACTAGTGATTCCTTTGATTCCAACTGTAAAGCCTTGACCCCAGTTCCATATAGTCGGTGCCTTATTACATAACATTGGCATGATACAAGGAATCATGTCCCAAAATAATTATAAGTTTAGTATCCTTGGAAGTATTAGATACATTCATAAGTTTTACATTACATTATAAAATGAAAAGCTGCAACAACATTGTTTCCATAGACCACACTCATATTCTCACGACCCCCTCCCCACAAAGTGTACTCCTCCTGGGTCGGAAATGTGAGAACGAAGAGAATGACCCCCGAGTCCCACCTCCAGTAGGCCCTAGGTTGGTGACTAGCACCAAGGGTATAGTAACACACAAATGGGAGGCATTACCCTCTAAGAGAACACATGCGGAAGAGAGAGATAAGATATACACCAACCAAATCCAAGTCAGAACGAAAGTATAAAAGAAAACCCAAGTGAACCTATGTAATGTAATGCAAAATTACTACAACTGAAAGGGAAAACTGCAAGTAACCATAAGAAAGTAAAAACAGATGCAACCACAAGCCTGAATAGCTCCTACAACCCCAAGATAGTAGAAACCAGCTTGATCTCCAACCTGGTCTAAGTGACCTAAAAATAGTTTATATATATGTAGGGTGAGTATAACAGTATACTAAGCAGGATCCTCCCTGAAGCCTCCCGTGTAAAGGTAAACAAAGCATGCAAAAGCACAGTGAACAACAAGTGAAACTAACTCATCACCTAAACAGGTATACTAAGTTCCCAACCTCACCATGGATACTCTCACCAAGTAGCGCATACAAGAATATAGCATATAGAAAAGAATATCAATGGTACCCTGCTCCAACTTCCCCACTGTTTTTCCGCTTAGCCCTAACGACATACGTCCTGTGCATCTTTCTCCAAAGGCTTACCCACATACACCTGGGCTAAGCTCCACAATTTGCACCACGTGCACAAAAAAGGCTTTCCCACAGACACCTGCATGAAGCACCACACCATCCTCACAACCAAAAGTAACCATGTAGTTTTTGAGATCCACCACCGCTCGCATAACGTGTATCATACGTCTAGTATTATTCCTCAAGCCATTATAGCCCATACACCGAGTAAGGATCCTCAATCCATCACAACATATACACAATACACCTATAGTAGTCTATAGGATACTATATC
Organism: Viscum album; assembly: GCA_963277665.1. NCBI lineage: Eukaryota > Viridiplantae > Streptophyta > Magnoliopsida > Santalales > Viscaceae > Viscum > Viscum album. The sequence continues at coordinate 36,161 of CAUJRU010001254.1, read as the reverse complement.
TAGAATATATGTTTGTGAATAACCACAAGACATTACAACCCTCTACAAACATATATGGGGAAAACTAACCACTATGCCTAATGGAACTAGTATCTACCAAGAGAAGAGAGAGGGATTAAAGGGGGTAGTCAGCCATTCATCCTTCCACCGGAATGTTGGCAAAAACACCCCCTAGGGCTCAGAATCCCTAGGGTGTCAGCTGCCCTTACTGACAGGGTAGAGTAGCATAAAGAAACAAAAAAAGTACAGAATATACAATAACACACAACCACACTATGGGCATGACCTAGTCTTAGTCTCAACTGCAGCTAAGGTATCTTAGACTCCATGCTGCTATTTCTAAGACTAGGTATCCTATAAGAACACAACCAATTAAATAACTTCATTAGATCACATCATTCCCTTTTTCATAAATTCCACATTACGTTAATTAATTCTTTACACATTAATTAACCATGAACAATTCCACATTAAATTCCAATAACAACACATCCAAAAATTCCACTGTCCTTTCAAAAGTCCTCATCCTCATCATTTAGTTTCAAAAAACTCCAACCACATGGGTTAACATCATTTAATCAAACATTCATTTCATAATTACTTTCCCATATTCCTAGGCATTCTAGAAAAGAATCATATGCTACTAAACACAAGGGGCTCAACATGGTGAGTAGATGTACCACCCGTCGAGTCTTTGCCGCCTATAGCACAAGTGTAGACCCATTCTCCCTTGAGAGGCTAAACAGGGAATGCAGTGGCATACCCCGTGTGTCTTCGCCTCCTTTAGAAGAAGGGTAAGCAAGACCAGCTGTCTTGAGAAGTGTGAAAAAGTAAAGCAGATAAAAAACCAAGAATCTACAAGCATCCAATAATCACATCCATCCCATTCTATAATCCCTAGTGTCCTCCCCGACACCCACATGCATAAATCGATGCATCTCGCCACTCTAGGCATCATCCTCTACCACAACCAAAAGGCCTCTATGCCTCCACATATCACAACACCCCTCCAGGGTCACATTACAACACAAGTAGCAGGAAAAACAAACATCACATCAAATTGGGCTCTTGGCCCTTTTACAAGGCATCCAGCCTACAAACAACAAGTACCAATAGATTTCAAGTTTACCAACCAACTGAATTAAACACGTACATCAGCATCAATTTTATTAACATCAAATGGGAACAAAAATCACAAAACAACAACCGGATTTGTTTACATGCCTATTTATCTTTAGCGAATTAATTATCAATTAATTCTAGCTTTACGTTCTTTATCAATTTTATCAAGAACAACATGCTAACAACACGGCATAGATATCACACTATCTAGCAAAACAAGAGGTGAACTGTTATCACGGTACAAATCAACAACATGCTATCAAACCAATTTTTTTAATCTGGTTCAAGTATTTAATTTGGTCAATTTCATTGTGATCCAAAAGGGATAAATCATGCTAACTCTACGATTGCACATAAACAGTTAGAGAAGCCACAAATCCCCTATCTCAATGGTTTTTGACGAAAACCACAATGGTCAAAGAACGCCCAAGGAACCGGGTCAATTCTCCATGAATCCTCCTTAGATATCCTCTCCTAACACAACCAAGACCAATGCTCATCATATTCAATATCCACATGCTTATATCTACCCACAACGGGTGTAGATCTAAGAAAAAGAGAGAAAAGGAGAAGTAGATCAAAGTAGATCTAAGAAACCAAACAAGAACGATCACAAACCTCAAGAAACCAACTTCGATTTTCCAAGAGAAGCCTCTAGATCCCCTCTAAAAATTCTTGGTAGAGGTTCTTCTACCTCCAAGGAAGGGTAATCATGAGTTATGGCCACTTAGGGGCTTAAACGAGGTCATTAAAGGCAAAACTAGTTAGATCCAAAATTTTAGGATCTAACTTTAATTTCCCGCATGGTTAGTCCGCATGGTTTAACAAACTGTGCGCTAACTGTGCGTCAGATTCTGCCTCATCAAACACTCCTCGCATGGTTAGTTCGCACGGTTAGACAAACCGTGTGCTAACCATGTCTTAGCCACTACCTCTAAGATCATCCTTGCATGGTTTGGCCGCACGGTTTAGGCAAACCGTGTGCCAACCGTGTGAAAGATATTACCCTTTATATTTCCTTAAAAGTCCACCCAAATGCATCTGAAGCCACCTTAACCTTCCAAAACACCTCTAACACCACATTTTCACAAAGGAATGGACCAAGGAGGTTCGGGCCATTACAACAGATACCTCTCAAAACATTCTCGTTCTTGAGAATCCAGAACCCACCTAAAGAGAAAACGAAACATGGTCTGAACAACCACCCATCGAGATACCTCTCAAAGAAGAGCAAGCCACCAAAGAAACAAAGGGTTCCATCTCATAAATATGAATTTTCAACAACTACATAAGTTACAACGATACATGAAAAGAGTCAAACATCAAACAACTCTGGGTACTGGACATGCATCTGTGACTCACGTTCCCAAGTACTCTCCTCCAAGCCACCATGTCACAAAAAGACATGAACTAAGGGAATAGAACACCCATGAAACACCTTATCCCTATGGTCTTGGATCTCCATAGGTATCTCCTCAAAGGTTGCATCATCATCGACATCGATCACTCCCCAATCGATGATGTGAGAGTCGTCATGAATATAATGACAGAGCTGTGATACTCAGAAAACATTATGTATCTGACTCATCTGAAGGGGAAGAGCTACTCGATATGCCACAACTCTAACACAAGCTAACACCTCGAAAGGCCCAAAAAACTAGGGTGAAAGATTACTTCCATGACCAAACCGTCACTGCCCACGACGAGGAGTAACCTTCAGAAACACATGATCCCCAAAATTAAACTCTAAGGGTCTTCTTCTTTGATCGACATAAGATTTATAACGATCTTTCACTTCTTTCATCCTCTCATGAATCACTTGAACCAGCTCTGTTGTATTCTTCACTAGTTACGGTCCGAGAATTTCTGAACCTCCTACCCCAGTCCAGCAAAAAGGAGAATGACAAGGCCGACCATACAAGGCTTCAAACGACGCCATACCGATGGTGGAGTGGAAACTATTATTATAAGAAAACTCCACCAAGGGTAAGTGCATCATCCATGATCCTCCAAAATCGAGAACATAAGAGCATAACACGTCTTCAAGAGTCTGGATAGTTCGCTCTATCTGGCCATCCATTTGAGGATGAAAAGTAGTGCTAAGGCATAACTGAGAACCAAAAGCATGTTGGAGACCCCTCCACACCCTGGAGGTAAAGCGAGGATCCTGATCAGAAATGATCGTCCTAGGGACTCCATGAAGTCTCACCACCTCCTCTAGATACTGCCTCGACAAAACTTCCACTAAGATCAACTCCTTGATCGCTATGAAGTGGGACGATTTTGTTAAATTATCCACTACCACAAAAATAGCATCATGTCCTCCTGGAGATTGAGGTAAACCTATTACAAAGTCCATTAAGATGTCCTCCCACTTCCATTGAGGAATCTCTAATGGCTAGAGAAGACCACCAGGAACACGGTGTTCGACCTTCACCTTCTAGCACACTAAAAATCGAGGCACAAACTCTGCAACCGTACACTTCAGCCCAGGCCACCAAAATAGGCTCCTCAAGTATCGGTACATCTTTGTTACGCCAGGATGTACAACTAAAGGTGAACTATAGAACTCTCTGAGAACCCTCTCGCACACCGCCAAGGGATAAAAGGCCTTCCATGGTATAACACTCGGTGTTGTTTATCTTCAGTCTAACCATAAGGGGCCTCACCATAAATAACTAGGTCTCTCCAGACTTCCACCTCTAGATCACACAACTGGGACTCTTTCACCTTCTGCAATCAGGTATGACTGCACTGTCATCTGGAAAATGAAACCTCTACCTCCGACTTCTTCCATATCAATATGAAAAGCTGACAGTTCTTCCATTACTCTCTAGAAATCACCGTATTCATGCACAGCATCACTACGTGACTTTCAGCTCAGAGCATCAGATACAACATTTACTTTTCTAGGTGTATACGATATTTCAAAGTCGTATTCCTGTAAGAACTCCATCCACCAACAATTTCACAAGTTCAAGTCACGTTGGGAGAAAACATACCTCAAACACTTATGATCGGTGAAAACCACGAAGCGCTCACCAATGAGGTAATGTCTCTATAACTTTAGAGAAAACAGCAGGGCTACCAACTCAAGATTATGGGTGGAATATTTGAATTCATGGGGACGCAACTACTGAGACCCATAAGAAACAACTGACCTCTGCTGCATGAGAACACAACCTAACCCCAGATGTGAAGCATCGCAGAAAACATCAAACTGAACTCCCTCAACTAGAATTCAAAGGACTGGAGCACTTACTAACTTCTCCTTTAGATACTCGAAAGCTTCCTGACACTGATCAGTCCATATGAATGCCTGATCCTTCATAGATAAAGCTGTTTGAGGAGTCGCAACTCGTGAGAAATTTTCTATGAACCTCTTGTAGTAGCCTGTGAGACTAAGGAAACTTCGCACCTCTGACACTATCTTGGGGGCTGCCCAAGACACAACTGCTTCAATCTTCAATGGATCCACAACAACTCCCTATTGGGACACAATATTTCCGAAGAAATGTACTTCTCGATCCCAAAACTCACACTTCGACACCATCCCGAACAACTGATGTTGGCGAAGAACTTCCAAAACGGATCGTAGATGCTCTGCATGCTCCTCTTTAGATGTGGAGTACACAAGGATTTCGTCGATGAAAACTACCACGAACTTGTCCAGGAACTCCCGGAACTCAGTATTCATCAATCCCATGGAAATAGTTGGAGAATTTGTCACTCCAAATGGCATTACAACAAACTCATAATTCCCATGAAAACAACAGAAAGTAGTCTTCGAAATATCCTAATCCTTCACACTCATCTGATGATATCCTGACCAGAAGTCGATCATTGAGAACCAAAATTTTCCCTTTAGTTGATCTAATAAGTCATTAATCCGTGGAAGAGGATAGAGATTCTTTATTTTCACTTTGTTTATGCGACGATAATCGACACATAACCGCAAACTGTCATCGGCCTTCTTCATAATCAAAAATGGTGCACCCCATGGAGACACACTTGGCTGAAAAATACCGCATTGCAATAGACCTTCAAGATGTATACGTAGCTATCACAACTCAGAAGGGGCCATCCTATATGGAGACATATAGATAGGAGACACTCCTGGCTATAGCTCAATCTCGGACTCGATCTCTTATCGAGGGGTTAAGTCTAAAACCTCTTCTAGAAAGACATCAGGGTACTCCTCTACGACCTAAGGAAACACCAACTACTGAACCTATGAAAAAATCAGCATCATCGCGGCCATTATGGACGATAAGGATGGAAAACACCTATGTCCCATCCGAGGATCTCACTCACCAACAAACACCACTTGCTCTCCATCTCCACCAATGAAAATGACCTTCTTCCTGAAGTAATCCAGGATATCCTACACCGAATACAACCAATCCATGCTGAGGATGACATCATATGGTTGTATCCATAAACATAGTAAATATCCCCAAGAGTGGTGGTGCCCCAACACTAGATCACAGTCTCTACATACTTCAAACAAGATAGCTACACCTCCAACTAGCATAGTCAATGCCAAGGGCACTAGAAGCCTCTCCACCTCAAGTCCCAAAGCATGGACAAGGGTAGGTGTTCTGATGGAGTGTGTTGCTCCTAAATCAAACAAGGAATACACCAAGGTAGAAAACAATCAAAGGGTACATGAAACGACATCTGGCTCACCTGGCACTGGCAACTCTAGAGCATGAAGCTGACCACGACCTCCTCTAGGGCCTCTCTGACCCTGATGACGACCACCACCATGGCCGTGCTCTGCTCTATGAGGATGGGGAGATTCATGGGGTTGTCCTCTGCCTGCCCAATATACCCTTTGCTGATCTAACGCTCGTGCAACTGGCTGTTGTTGCCTCGGATGGAACTGCCTCAATATTGGAACCTGGAGCATAGCGCCTGGTGCACGATGAACACTCTGAAAGGTTGGTCACTCACGTTTCTAATGGCTATGACCACCATAAAAAAACACGTGCCTGATACCTTGGCATATGACTGAGAGTTGCGGCCTCGGGAGAAATGAGATGTGAAGGGCTGGGATCTACCCCCAACTGAATGGAAACTCTTCTGCCCTGAGAACCAAGAACCCTGGACCACATCCTTTCTTCATGAGGGATCATGATGATCCCCCTCTCCTGATGATTTTTTCCTGGCCAAAGTCCTCTCGACAACCTCTGTCCTCACCAGCTGTAACACCGTAGGTAAATAAAGAATATGACATTTTCACATTTATCCATATTTTTGAATAAAATGTTAATATTACTATAAAGGTAACACTATGCTCGAAGGCTTACCCAATACGCAATAACGAGTTCCTTTGAAATCTTACGTTGCACTCTAATAATAAAATAATATTATTTTAAATGGTAGTTAACGCCTAGACGTTGTAATGGTGGGAATGAACAGAACTAAATACAAAATGATTATATATTTTTGTCAAATATTTTTACTCTTTACAATAAATGTTAGAAGATTAAAAATGCGAATGAATCCAATTTTAAGTGTAAATATTCTAATATTCTTTAAAGGGTTGATTAACCGTCTTTTGATGGTGAACCTCTTTTAAATCCATTTTTTGACAATTTTTTGTGTTATATTTGACAAAATAAAATTTTTCTTTAGAATTGGGACATCAAAAATTACTTTGTGTAAATTTTTGGTATTTTTCCGATAAAGTTCATTTTTTAAAAAATAGTGAAAAATGTTGAATTTTAATTCAAAACCACTTTTTAATCTAATTTATTTATATGATTAGATTATCTTTTGAATTGGTTTTAAAGTAAAATTAGAATATATTTTTACCATATAATCCAATAGTGGTCATTGGAATTAATTTTACTTTGAAATTGGACTTAAACTAGTGTCAATCTTTTAATAGATATTGTTTCTTAAAAACACGCTATTTGTTTTGACAACGGGAATTAATTATTAAATTAATTAATGCAACTTATATGTTTTTGAATTTTGTAAAATAGATATCATTTTGGATTTTGGAATATCAAATATAGCTTAGGGTGAATTTTTGTTATTTTTCTGAAAAACATCAATTTTTTATGAATAGTGAAACCACTAAGTGGTAATTAAAGAAACTGATTTTTCGTTTAAATGAAACTTTTCCACTTCTGTGAATTGATTTTCAAAAATCCAACATACATGGTTGTCATTAAGAAGTAAAATGTTGTTCAATGATATTAGAATAATTTTTTGGCGAATAGTAACTTATTAAGTTTTTAATCACCATTAGAGGTAATTAGTGTAGTTTAAGGTAAGAATAATGATTTAATAAAATGAAATGACCTAAGCACATGTCATACCCTCATTGGATGTGTCATGGACAACCAAGAAAATCCATGGGTCAACTTTGGGACCCCATGGAGCCACTTTGGTTGGAAAATGACATAAATACCTTTTTATTTAATATTAAAATTAAAATGTCACAAACATGAGTTTTTTTTACTAAAACAATTTTTACATGGGGTTATACAAGCCATATTTTTGACTATAAATATTCATTGGAAAGATAAAAATATTTCCAACATCATAGTAGTTTTTTTATAATTTGTAGACATTAAATAAATTAAATTATTTATGACATCATGATGATGCAGCGATGACCTCATTATTTAACGATTTAAATAAAATGGAAATATAATGTAAAATATAAGACCTAAACTTTTCCAAAACCTATTAAATGGGTTGATATCTAAACCTTATCACCTTATCCTTGAAACACATCAATGTGGGACCATTAATATCCGAAACGCATTCTAAAATAATGTAACATTTCCTTACTTTCCAAGAGTGCCCCTCCTCTCCTCTTATAATAGGCCCCCACCTCTACCACCTTAACCACACTTCAAAAGACTTTTTCTCGGCCAAACCCTGCCCATTTTGACTCTACACATCCCTCTATTACTCCTGGAAGCCTCACATTGGGCAGAAGTCTTTCCAAGGAAGCTTTTGAGCTCAAACCAAAGGGAGTTACCCGATTTTAAGGTAATGTCTTCACTTGAGTCCTTTTGTTTTATTTTGCTTCTCCAACCCCCTAAACTCTTTTTATTCTTTAATTTTGTAACAAAATCAGTATATTAAATATACTAGGATGTTTTTATGTAAATTATTAGAGCTACACTTACACACACCTCCATCTAATGGTTAAAGAACATACTATTTCTGTGGATGACGAATTTCTGCCTCACAAAACGATGATTGTTCAACACTCATATAACACCTTCAAAGGTGGCCATTAAGATGTAAATATATTTATATATGATATATAATATGTTTTTGTTTTAATTAAGCTTCTTTATTTTTCATTTATGGAATACCTTTATGGTTTCCATTATGGGTAAACGCGAAATCTTTATTTTAGGAAGTGCGGACTACCGCCCCCTCAAAGTGATTTGATTCGTTAATGCCATATGTGGGACGTATAAACGATGGATTCAAAGTTATTATATATAATGTTATACTGGAATTATAATATAACTTTATATCATTATTATTTTCTTTCTATTAATGTATGAGATAGAAATGAAAGTAGCGTTCATGCGTACGTACGACTTACCGTCTCCATGAACGGTGCATTTAAATTCTTATCACCAAATGTTATGTACAATTTTAAGTACATATATATAATGGATGTATATGTAATATATTACATATAAATGATGGATATCATTCTGTAATTATAATATATATATATATCTCATTTTTTTTAATTCCATTAATATGATAAAAAAATGAAAGTAGCGTTCATGCGTACGTACGACCTACCGTCTCCATGAATGGTGCTTTTAATTTTTTTTATCTTCAAATGCTATGGAATAGTATAAAATGAATATATAATGGATATATATGATATTTAAAACGTCAATACTATTCTGGATATGATGTACCTATAACTACATTTTCCAACAAGTTCAATTTTTGACTCATGTACCAAACATCGACAAAAACGTCTGATATGAACTCATATTATTAACCAATTATTATAAAATTAAAATATGTGATATGAACTGAATAATAATTTTTATATGAGGTCCTTAAGCAATCATAAATTGACCAAAGTTTATTATTCGGGAATATAAAGAAACGAACAAGACAAGTTGGACTTGAGGTAAGGGATCCTACTCCTCTCTTTCTTTTTAAGTACAGTCTTTTATGTCATTACTTTTAAAGCTCATATTTCTTGTTATTGGGATGTTCTTTTATACTAATATTACTGTAATTTTTATTTTCATATTATTAGAGACCCTATTATCTATCATCAATCCATTTTGAACGTTTTGAGTGGCACCGTTAGGCTGCCAAATTTTCGTAAGAGATCCTACCTCTCTCTTTCTTTTTAAGTACTATCCTTTATGTCACTTATTTTATGCTCCTCTTTGTTATGATGGGGGATGTTATTTTATATTTCTACTGCTTTAAATTTTATTATAACATGATGAGATACCCAATTTTATCTCATCAATCCGTTTTTGGAAGTTTTAAGTGGCACCGTTAGGCTGCCGAGTTTTCGTAAGGGATTTTTCATCTCACTTTTAGTCCCGTGAGATTTATGCTACATTTTCCACCATTTCCTTTGAGTGGTGTATGTACTTCCAATTATTATACTCTTTGTGTAATATTATTTCATTTATGGGTATTCACATATTCATTGTATGACCCTTCTTCAATGGGGTGTACGTTTTGAAAGTAACCCAATTCTGTAAGGGAACCATTCACCCTCCTCTTTTTAAAAGAATTATTTTGTTATGTATTTTAATTCACATACTAATATGTTGGAATATGTTCTTCTATATACTTATTGAATTAAATTTTATGTCCCTGTGATGAGATACCATTTTTATCTCTCATCAACTCATTTTCTAAATTTTGACGTGACGCCGTTAGGCTGTCGAATTTTTGCAAGGGAATTTCTTGACCCAATTTTGATTATTTGGGATAAACTTGTACTCCTTGAATACGTCATTCTATGAATATGTGTGAATGTACTCTGATTGTTTTAAACTTAATTTCCACTTATATTGGGTGTATTTATATTTTTCACACATAAATATGATATTGATCTATACTTAATTTAAGAATACCTTCTTTATAATGGATTTCATCTCATTTTATATTTATTTTGAGACTTCAATGTTGTTATGCACCAATTCACTCCTATATGGTGTGTATACTGTAATTTCACATATTATATCATGAATCCCTTTATTCTCATGATATTATAATGTTCGGATTAAATTTTGTTCCGCAATTATTTGTATTCAAGAGTCTCTCATTTTGTTAAAAACTCTTTAACAAAAAGATCATTTTAAATGTTTTAAAGATTTATTATTCTAAATATTTATCTTTAATGTCCATGTTTTCAAAATGGTTTTCAGTATTTATTTATATAGACATTAATGTTTTAAAATTATAATTCCAATAAAAGCTTCAAAGAGGTATGGGACACTTTGATTCAAAAATCTCTTTTAAATGATTTTTGAAAATAGATTGATTAAATCAATATCTTGGAATTACTTATTTTGATTGAGAATGAAATGATGTTATTGAAATGTTTATATTTTCAACATTTTATGTGTAATGATGGTACTTGGACATTTTACGGGTGGTTACGTGATAAACCACATGACGGGTGGTGCCATGAATACCAGGACGGATGGTTACGTTATAACCTCCAATGCATTGGGTATGGAAGTCGGCCGTATGCATATTCCATTAAGTATGTTAGGAAGTCGGCCATATGGCTATTCCATTATGTGATATGTGTGGAAGTCTACCGTATGGTTATTCCACATAAGTATGTTTATGTCCCAAGTTACCTTTATATGTTATGTGTTCTTTATATGGGTTTTATGGTAATCTTTTGGTTACAAAAGGGTAAGTAATGATATTTTAATCAGTGAAGAGTTTTTACAACTTCATAAAGGTGAAGGTATTACTTTGATAAAGTATACATGGTTTACTTGATGTTTGAAAAACTAACAGTTTTCATTCTTTGTGTATCCCTTACTGAGCTTTTTATGCTCACCCCATGTTTTTTTGAAATGTTTTTCACAGGACTCAATGTGGAATAGGGTCAAGGATGGGATCAAGGGAAAGTAATGCTATCTAAAACATGGAACTAAACATGTTTCTTTTTAAGAGTTTTTATTTTATGGAAATTTAGTAGAAGTGACTACATTGTAATCTTTTGAGATCTAATAGTTATGTCCTAATTCTCTAAAACTCTAAACCTGAAAAGATACTCAATGTGAATTATTCATTTAATTCAATATTAAGTAAGGTTTAAGGCTGGGGCCTTATAGTTGGTATCAAAGGTTGGTTTAGATAACTTTAGATTTTAGGGTATCCTCTATGCATAAGTGACATTACCATAATGGTAAGGATTTCAGAAAGAGTCTTAGTTTTAGATAAAGTAAACAAGTAAGTATATCTTAGTGGTTATCTTCCTCATTAGTACATGATGGTTTTGTTGATATACTCACATTGAGATTTCTGTTTTTATTGAATGGATGGATCTAGCAGCCACCAAAGTGACAATAGGTTTGAAGGAAACTGCGGTGGTTCTCTGATTAAGAGACTGGAGGAAATGAGGTATTCAATGAGGAAACTCGTGGTTGTTCTAAACCAACTATCAAGGAGTCATGTTCATCCACTTGAACCTTGGTATGTTTTTTAATTCATCATGTACGAGATGACCAATCGATGTGGGAGTTCAGGTAATAATTATAAAGTTAACCATTAGGGTTTATTTGATCCTTACTTTTTAGGTAATTATGGGTTACTCTATGATATGATGGAAAATGAAAGGCATGAGATAATATTGATGATAAAATATGTTATGATTATTTTTGAAGATTTTATCTCATTTTTGGGGAATGATTTATGAATAATATAGTTTTGGAAAAAGGACAACACACAGACCGTGTGACAACCCATCGTGTCGGACAAAGCTACGGGAATCAAACCCACAACCAAAGTGCGACTGGTATTTATCGCCTACCACTGGACTACGTGAAGTCCCTGGTTAGTTTGACTAATTATTTTTAGTTAGATGATTTTATGAATTAAGAGTAAATTTATTCTGGGTTATCTAGGGAAATTTATTAACCTATCATGGGGGATATGTGATTAGGTTAAATTCTTTTCAATACGAGACTTTAAGAGCAACTGATGTTGTTTGGAGATAAATGTTACGATTTAACTTGGAAGAATATGTGACTAATCCTTAAAATATTTGGGTTTCAATCTTAGTTTGGTTTACTTTGAAGTATTTTAGGGACAATTTGTTTATTTAATGGTCTTTGTTGAACTTTGGGTATTGTTTGATAAATTTTTGAGATTAAAAATAGATTTGTTTATAAAAAAGGATTATCCTTTTTGTTTATTATATGATCTTGTACTAACCTTTTTGGTTTTGGTTTTGGTTAAGGTCTAAAGATATGGGAAGTATATTGTTCTCTTTTGTGGATTAGGTGATTCTCTAGAAATTAATTATAGTACTCTTAATGCGAAAAAGTCTTCCTAAATACTCGTCTTTTGGAGAAAATATGAGTTTGATTATGGAATCTAGTAAAATTTAAAAGTCTACATGACAAGTAAGTATGTTTCATTATGATTTAGTTAAGCTCAAAAATAAATTCCTCAATGAAAAGTAACTTAAAACAAAAATGTTGTCTATTAAATTTTTTTACTAGGGAATCGAATTCCATTTAACCCATCTCAAGCTTTTGATTTTCTTGTGGTTAACTTTCTCCTAAACTTGTTTACTATCACTCTTCATCAGAACATGACCCTATGTTTTATCCTCCATGTCTATATTTTCATACTTGGAATCCTATTATGGGTTAACTAGGGTGACCTTTGTACTTATCTTTCTTTATTTTAAAGTGATTGTTTTACCGACTTTTGTTCCGATGTGGGACTTTCAATGATGTTTCTGAGCCCAATTTTAAAATCGCGAGGACGCAATTTCCAAAAGGGGGGAAGGATGTAACACCCCAGGTAAATAAATAATATGACATTTTCACATTTATCCATATTTTTGAAGAAAATTTTAATATTAATATAAAGGGAACTCTATGCTCGAAGGCTTACCCAATACGCAATAACGAGTTCCTTTGAAATCTTACGTTGCACTCTAATAATAAAATAATATTATTTTAAATGGTAGTTAACGCCTAGCCGTTGTAATGGTGGGAATGAAAAGAACTAACAAAAAAATGATTATATATGTTTGTCAAATATTTTTACTCTTTATAATAAATTTTAGAGGATTAAAAATGCAAATGAATCCAATTTTAAGCGTAAACATTCTAATATTCTTTAAAGGGTCGATTAACCGCCTTTTGATGGTGAACCTCTTTTAAATACACTTTTTGAAAATTTTATGTGTTATATTTGACAAAATAAAATTTTTCTTTAGAATCGGGACATCAAAATTTACTTTGTGTAAATTTTTGGTATTTTTCCGATTAAGTTCATTTTTTAAAGAATAGTGAAAAATGTTGTATTTTAATTCAAAACCACCTTTTAATCTAATTTATTTATATGATTAGATTATCTTTTGAATTGGTTTAAAAGTAAAATTAGAATATATTTTTACCATATAATCCAATAGTGGTCGTTGGAATTAATTTCACTTTGAAATTGGACTTAAACTAGTGTCAATCTTTTAATAGATATTGTTTCTTAAAAACACGCTATTTGTTTTGACAACGGGAATTAATTATTAAATTAATTAATGAAACTTATATGTTTTTGAATTTTGTAAAATAGATATCATTTTTTATTTCGGAATATCAAATATATCTTAGGGTGAATTTTTTGTATTTTTCTGAAAAACTTCAATTTTTGATGAATAGTGAAACCACTAAGTGGTAGTTAAAGAAACTGATTTTTCATTTAAATGAAACTATTCCACTTCCGTGAATTGATTTTCAAAAATCCAATATACATGGTTGTCATTAATAGGTAAAATGTTGTTCAATTAGATTCGAATAATTTTTTGGTGAATAGTAACTTATTAAGTTTTTAATCGTCATTAGAGGTAATTAGTGTAGTTTAAGCTAAGAATAATGTTTTAATAAACTGAAATGACCTAGACACATGTCCTACCCTCATTGGATGTGTCATGGCCGAACAAGAAAATCCATGGGTCAACTTGGGGACCCCATGGAGCCACTTTGGTTGGACAATGACATAAATACCTTTTTATTTAATATTAAAATTAAAATGTTACAAACATGAGTTTTTTTACTAAAACAATTTTTACATAGGGTTATACAAGTCATATTTTTGACTATAAATATTCATTGGAAAGATAAAAAGATTTCCTACATCATAGTAGTTTTTTTATAATTTTTAGACTTTAAATAAATTAAATTATTTATGACATCATGATGATGCAGTGATGACCTCATTATTTAACGATTTAAATAAAATGGAAAGATAATGTAACATATAAGACCTAAACATGTCCAAAACCTATTGGATTGGTGGATTTAGAACCCTTATAACCTTATCCTCGAAACACATCAATGTGGGTCCATTAATATCTGAAACTCATTCTAAAATAATGTATCATTTCCTTACTTTCCAAGAGTGCCCCTCCTCTCCTCTTATAAAAGGCCCCCACCTCTACCACCTTAACCACACTTCCAAATCATTTTTCTCGGCCAACCCCTGACCATTTGGACTCTACACATCCATATATTACTCCTTGAATCCTCACTTTGGGCAGAAGTCTTCCCAAGGAAGCATTTGAGCTCAAACCAAAGGGAGTTACCCGATTTTAAGGTAATGTCTTCACTTGAGTCCTTTTGTTTTATTTTGCTTATCCAACCCCCTAAACTCTTTTTATTCTTTCATTTTGAAACAACATAAGTATCTTAAATATACTAGGATGTTTTTATGTTAATTATTAGAGCCAAACTTACACACACCTCCATCTAATGGTTAAAGAACATACTGTTTCTGTGGATGGCGAATTTCTGCCTCACGAAATGATAATTGTTCAACACTCATATAACACCTTCAAAGGTGGACATTAAGATATCAATATATTTATATATGATATATAATATGTTTATGTTTTAATTAAGCTTCTTTATTTTTAATTTATGGCATACCTTTATGGTTTCCATTATGGGTAAACGCGATATCTTCATTTTAGGAAGTGCGGACTACCGCCCCCTCAAAGTGATTTTATTCGTTAATGCCATATGTGGGACGTATAAAGGATGGATTTAAAGTTATTATATATGATGTTATACTGGAATATTAATATAACTTTATAACTATATTATTTTCTTTCCATTAACATATGAGATAGAAATGAAAGTAGCGTTCATGCGTACGTACGGCTTACCGTCTCCATGAACAGTGCATTTCATTTCTTATCACCAAATGTTATGTACAATTATAAGTACATATATATAATGGATGTATATGTAATATATTACATATAAATGATGGATATCATTCTGGAATTATAATATATATATATATATATATATATATCTCATTTTGTTTTAATTCCATTAATATGAAAAAAAATGAAAGTAGCGTTCATGCGTACGTACGGCCTACCGTCTCCATGAATAGTGCTTTTAATTTTTTTTATCTCCAAATTCTATGGAATAGTATAAAATGAATATATACTGGATATATATGATATTTAAAACATCAATACTATTCTGGATATGATGTACTTATAACTACATTTTCCAACAAGTTCAATTTTTGACTCATGTACGAAACATCGACAAAAACGTCTGATATGAACTCATATTATTAACCAATTATTATAACATTAAAATATGTGATATGAATTGAATAATAATATTTATATGAGGTCCTTAAGAAATCATAAATTGACCAAAGTTTATTATTCAGGAATATAAATAAATGAACAAGACAAGTTGGACTTGAGGTAAGGGATCCTACTCCTCTCTTTCTTTTTAAGTACACTCTTTTATACCATTCCTTTTAAAGCTCATCTTTCTTGTTATTGGGATGTTCTTTTATATTACTCTTACTGTAATTTTTATTTTCATATGATGAGAGACCCTATTATCTATCATCAATCCATTTTGAACGTTTTGAGTGGCACCGTTAGACTGCCAAATTTTCGTAAGAGATCCTACCTCTCTCTTTCTTTTTAAGTACTCTCCTTTATGTCACTTATTTTAAGCTCCTCTTTGTTATGACGGGGGATGTTCTTTTATATTCCTCTTGTTGTACATTTTATTGTAACATGAAGAGATACCATATTTTATCTCATCAATCCATTTTTGGAAGTTTTAAGTGGCATCATTAGGCTGCTGAGTTTTAATAAGGGATTTTTCATCTCACTTTTAGTCCCGTGAGATTTATGCTACATTTTCCACCATTTACTTTGAGTGGTGTATGTACTTCCCATTATTATACTCTTTGTGTAATATAATTTCATTTATGGGTATTCACATATTCATTGTATGACCCTTCTTCAATGGGGTGTACGTTTCGAAAGTAACCCAATTCGGTAAGGGAACCATTCACCCTCCTCTTTTTAAATGGCTTCTTTTGTTATGTCTTTTAATTCACATACTAATATGTTGGGATAAGTTCTTCTATATACTTATTGAATTAAATTTTATGTCCATGTGATGAGAAAACCTTTTTATCTCTCATAAACTCATTTTCTGAATTTTGATGTGACGCCATTAGGCTGTCGAACTTTTGCAAGGGAACTTCTTGACCCAATAATGATTATTTGGGATAAACGTGTACTCCTTGAATACGTCATTATATGAATATGTGTGAATGTCCTATGATTGATTTAAACTTAACTTCCACTTATATTTGGTGTATTTATATTTGTCACACATAATTATGAGATTGATCTATCCATAATTTAAGAATACCATCTTTATAATGGATTTCATCTCATTTTATATTTCTTTTGAGACTTCAATGTTGTTGTGCACCAATTCACTCTTTTATGGTGTGTATACTGTCATTTGAAATATTATATCATGATCCCTTTATTCTCATGATATTATAATGTTTGGATTAAATTTTATTCCGCAATTATTTGTATTCAAGAGTCTCTCATTTTGTTAAAAACTCTTTAACAAAAATATCATTTTAAATGTTTTAATGATTTATTATTCTAAATATTTATCTTTAATGTCCATGTTTTCAAAATGGGTTTCAGTATTTATTTATATAGAGTTAGTGTTTTAAAATTATAATTCCAATAAAAGCTTCAAAGAGGTATGGGACACTTTGATTCAAAAATCTCTTTTAAATGATTTTTGAAAATAGATTGATTAAATCAATATCTTGGAATTACTTATTTTGATTGAAAATGAAATGATGTTATTGAAATGTTTATATTTTCAATATTTTATGTGTAATGATGGTACTTGGACATTTTACGGGTGGTTACGTGATAAACCATATGACGGGTGGTGCCATGAATACCAGGACGGGTGGTTATGTTATAACCTCCAATGCATTGGGTATGGAAGTCGGCCGTATGGATATTACATTAACTATGTTAGGAAGTCGGCTGTATGGATATTCCTTTAAGTGATATGTGTGGAAGTCGATCTTATGGTTATTCCACTTAATTATGTTTATGTTCCAAGTTACCTTTATATGTTATGTGTTCTTTATATGGGTTTTATGGTAATCTTTTGGTTACAAAAGGGTAAGTATTGATATTTTAATCAGTGAAGAGTTTTTACTACTTCATAAAGGAGAAGGTATTACTTTGATAAAGTATACATGGTTTACTTGATTTTTGAAAAACTAACAGTTTTCATTCTTTGTGTATCCCTTACTGAGATTTTTATGCTCACACCATGTTTTTTTGAAATGTTTTTCACAGGACTCAATGTGGAATAGGGTCAAGGATGGGATCAAGGGAATGTAATGCTATCTAAAACACGGAACTAGTCATGTTTCTTTTTAAGAGTTTTTATTTTATGGAAATTTAGTATAAGTGACTACTTTGTAATCTTTTGAGATCTAATAGTTATGTCCTAATTCTCTAAAACTATAAACCTGAAAAGATCCTCAATGTGAATTATTCATTTGATTCAATATTAAGTAAGGTTTAAGGCAGGGTCCTTATAGTTGGTATCAAAGGTCGCTTTAGATAACTTTAGAGGTTAGGGTATCCTCTAACCATAAGTGACATTACAATAATGGGTAGGATTTCAGAAAGAGTCTTAGTTTTAGATAAAGTGAATAAGTAAGTATATCTTAGTGGTTATCTTCCTCATTAGTACATGATGGTTTTGTTGATATACTCACACTGACATTTCTGTGTTTAGTGAATGGATGGATCTAGCAGCCACCAAAGTGACAACAGGTTTGAAGGAAACTGTGGTGGTTCTCTGATTAAGAGACTGTATGAAATGAGGTATTCAATGAGGAAACTCATGGTTGTTCTAAACCAACTATCAAGGAGTCATGATCATCCACTTGAACCTTGGTATGTTCTGTAATGCAACATGTACGAGATGACCAATCGATGTGGGAGTTCAGGTAATAATTATAAAGGTAACCATTAGGGTTTATTTGATCCTTACTTTTTAAGTAATTATGGGTTACTCTATGATAGGATGGAAAATGAAAGGCATGAGATAATCTTGATGATAAAATATGTCATAATTATTTTTGAAGATTTTATATCGTTGTTGGGGAATGATTTAAGAATAATATAGTTTTGGAAAAAGGACAACACGCAGACCGTGTGACAACCCATCGTGTCGGACAAAGCTGTGGGAATCGAACCCACAACCAAAGTGCGACTGGTATTTATCGCCTACCACTGGACTACGTGAAGTCCCTGGTTAGTTTGACTAATTATTTTTAGTTAGATGATTTTATGAATTAAGAGTAAATTTATTTTGGGTTATCTAGGGAAATTTATTAACCTATCATGGAGGATATGTGATTAGGTTAAATACTTTTCAATATGAGACATTAAGAGAAACTGATGTTGTTTGGAGATAAATGTTACGATTTAACTTCAAAGACTATGGGACTAAATCCTTCAAATATTTGGGTTTCAATCTTAGTTTGGTTTACTTTGAAGTATTTTATGGACAATTTGTTTATTTAATGGTCTTTGTTGAACTTTGGGTATTGTTTGATAAATTTTTGAGATTAAAAATAGATTTGTTTTTTTATAAAAAAGGATTATCCTTTTTGGGTATTATATGATCTTGTACTAACCTTTTTGATTTTGGTTTTGGTTAAGGTCTAAAGATATGGGAAGTATATTGTTCTCTTTTTTTGGATTAGGTGATTCTCTAGAAATTGATTATAGTACTCTTAATGTGAACAAGTCTTCCTAAATACTCGTCTTTTGGAGAAAATATGAGTTTGATTATGGAATCTAGTAAAAGTTGAAAGTCTACTTGACAAGTAAGTATATTTCATTATGATTTAGTTATGCTCAAAAATAAATTACTCAATGAAAAGTAACTTAAAACAAAAATGTTGTCTATTAACTTTTCCTAATAGGGAATTAAATACCGTTTAACCCATCACAAGCTTGTGATTTTCTTGTGGTTAACTTTCTCCTAAACATGTTTACTATCACTTTCCATCAGAACATGACCCTATGTTTTCTCCTCCATGTCTATATTTTCATACTTGGAAGCCTAGTATGGGTTAACTAGGGTGACCTTTGTACTTATCTTTCATTATTTTAAAGTGATTGTTTTACCGACTCTTGTTCCGATGTGGGACTTTCAATGATGTTTTTGAGCCCAGTTTTAAAATTGCGAGGACGCAATTCCCAAAAGGGGGGAAGGATGTAACACCCCAGGTAAATAAAGAATATGACATTTTCACATTTATCCATATTTTTGAATAAAATGTTAATATTCATATAAAGGTAACAGTATTCTCGAAGGCTTACCCAATACGCAATAACGGGTTCCTTTGAAATCTTACGTTGCACTCTAATAATAAAATAATATTATTTTAAATGGTAGTTAACGCCTAGCCATTTTAATGGCAGGAATGAACAGAACTAACTAACAAATGATTATATATGTTTGTCAAATATTTTTACTCTTTACAATAAATGTTAGAGGATTAAAAATGTGAATGAATCCAATTTTAAGCGTAAACATTCTAATATTCTTTAAAGGGTCGATTAACCGCCTTTTGATCGTGAACCTCTTTTAAATCCACTTTTTGACAATTTTATGTGTTATATTTGACAAAATAAAATTATTCTTTAGAATCGGGACATCAAAATTTACTTTGTGTAAATTTTTGGTATTTTTCCGATAAAGTTCATTTTTTAAAGAATAGTGAAAAATGTTGTATTTTAATTCAAAAACACTTTTTAATATAATTTATTTATATGATTATATTATTTTTTGACTTGGTTTTAAAGTAAAATTAGAATATATTTTTACCATATAATACAATAGTGATCGTTGGTATTAATTTCACTTTGAAATTGTACTTAAACTAGTGTCAATCTTTTAATAGATATTGTTTCTTAAAAACACGCTATTTGTTTTGAAAATGGGAATTAATTATTAAATTAATTAATGAAACTTATATGTTTTGACTTTTGTAAAATAGATATCATTTTTGAGTTCGGAATATCAAATATAGCTTAGGGTGAATTTTTGGTATTTTTCTGAAAAACTTCAATTTTTGATGAATAGTGAAACCACTAAGTGGTAGTTAAAGAAACTGATTTTTCATTTAAATGAAACTTTGCCACTTCTGTGAGTTGATTTTAAAAAATACAACATAAATGGTTGTCATTAATAAGTAAAATGTGGTTCAATGAGATTAGAATAATTTTTTGGTGAATAGTAACTTATTAAGTTTTTAATCGCGATTAGAGGTAATTAGTGTAGTTTAAGGTAAGAATAATATTTTAATAAAATGAAATGACCTAGAAAAATATCCTACCTTCATTGGATGTGTCATGGACGACCAAAAAAATACATGGGTCAACTTGGGGACCCCATGGAGCCACTTTGGTTGGAAAATGACATAAATACCTTTTTATTTAATATTAAAATTAAAATGTCACAAACATGAGTTTTTTTACTAAAACAATTTTTAAATGGGGTTATACAAGTCATATTTTTTAATATAAATATTCATTTTAAAGATAAATTTTTTTCCTACATCATAGTAGTTTTTTTATAATTTTTAGACATTAAATAAATTAAATTATGTATGACATCATGATGATGCAGTGACGACCTCATTATTTAACGATTTAAATAAAATGGAAGGATAATGTAAAATATAATACCTACACATGTCCAAAACCTATTGGATGGGTGGATTTCGAACCCTTATCACCTTATCCTAGAAACAAATCAATCTGGGACCATTAATATCCGAAACACATTCTAAAATAATGTAACATTTCCTTACTTTCCAAGAGTGCCCCTCCTCTCCTCTTATAAAAGGCCCCCACCTCTACCACCATACCCACACTTCCAAAGACTTTTTCTCGGCCAAACCCTTCCCATTTTGTCTCTCCACATCCCTCTCTTACTCCTTGAATCCTCACTTTGTGCAGAAGTCTTCCCAAGGAAGCCTTTGAGCTCAAACCAAAGGGAGTTACCTGATTTTAAGGTAATGTCTTCACTTGAGTCCTTTTGTATTATTTTGCTTCTCCAAACCCCTAAAATATTTTTATTCTTTCATTTTGTATCAACACCAGTATATTCAGTATAATAGGATGTTTTTATGTTAATTATTCGAGCTACACTTACACACACCTCCATCTAATGGTTAAAGAACATACTGTTTCTGTGGATGGTGAATTTCTGCCTCACGAAACGATGATTGTTCAACACTCATATAACACCTCAAAGGTGGCCATTAAGATGTCACTATATTTATATATGATATATAATATGTTTATGTTTTAATTAATCTTCTTTATTTTTCATTTATGGCATACCTTTATGGTTTCCATTATGGGTAAACGCGATATCTTCATTTTAGGAAGTGCAGACTACCGCCCCCTCAAAGTGATTTGATTCGTTAATGCCATATGTGGGACGTATAAAGGATGGATTTAAAGTTATTATATATGATGTTATACTGGAATTATAATATAACTTTATATCATTATTATTTTCTTGCCATTAAAGTATGAGATAGAAATGAAAGTAGCATTCATGCGTACGTACGACTTACCGTCTCCATGAACAGTGCATTTCATTTCTTATCTCCAAATGTTATGTAAAATTATAAGTACATATATATAATGGATATATATGTAATATATTACATATAAATTATGTATATCATTCTGGAATTATAATATATATATCTCATTTTGTTTTAATTCCATTAATATGACAAAGAAATGAAAGTAGCGTTCATGCGTACGTACGACCTACCATCTCCATGAATGGTGCTTTTAATTTTTTTATCTCCAAATGCTATGGAATAGTATAAAATGAATATATAATGGATATATATGATATTTAAAACATCAATACTATTCTGGATATGATGTACCTATAACTACATTTTCCAACAAGTTCAATTTTTGACTCATGTACCAAACATCGACAAAAACGTCTGATATGAACTCATATTATTAACCAATTATTAGAACATTAAAATATGTGATTTGAACTGAATAATAATATTTATAGGAGGTACTTATGCAATCATAAATTGACCAATGTTTATTATTCAAGAATATAAAGAAACGAACAAGACAAGTTGGACTTGAGGTAAGGGATCCTACTCCTCTCTTTCTTTTTAAGTACACTCTTTTATGTCATTTCTTTTAAAGATCATGTTTCTTGTTATTGGGATGTTCTTTTATATTACTCTTACTATAATTTTTATTTTCATATGATGAGAGACCCTATTCTCTATCATCAATCCAATTTGAAAGTTTTGAGTGGCGCCGTTAGGCTTCCGAATTTTTGTAAGAGATCCTACCTCTCTCTTTCTTTTTAAGTACTCTCCTTTATGTCACTTATTTTAAGCTCCTCATTGTTATGATGGGGGATGTTATTTTATATTAATCTTGCTGTACATTTTATTTTAACATGATGAGATACCCTATTTTATCTCATCAATCCATTTTTGGAAGTTTTAAGTGGCGTCGTTAGGCTGCCGAGTTTTCGTAAGGGATTTTTCATCTCACTTTTAGTCCCGTGAGATTTATGCTACATTTGCCACCATTTCCTTTGAGTGGTGTATGTACTTCCCATTATTATACTCTTTGTGTAATATAATTTCATTTATGGGTATTCACATATTCATTGTATGACCCTTCTTCAAAGGGGTGTACGTTTCGAAAGTAACCCAATTCGGTAAGGGAACCATTCACCCTCCTCTTTTTAAAAGACTTATTTTGTTATGTCTTTTAATTCACATACTATTATGTTGGGATATGTTCTTCTATATCCTTATTGAATTAAATTTTATATCCATCTGTTGAGATACCCTTTTTATCTCTCATCAACTCATTTTCTAAATTTTGATGTGACGCCATTAGGCTGTAGAATTTTTGCAAGGGAACTTCTTGACCCAATTTTAATTCTTTGGGACAAACTTGTACGCCTTGAATATGTCGTTCTATGAATATGTGTGAATTTCCTCTGATTGTTTTAAACTTAATGTCTACTTATATTGGGTGTATTTATATTTGTCACACATTTTTATGAGATTTATCTATCCTTAATTTAAGGATACCTTCTTTATAATGGATTTCATCTCATTTTATATTTCTTTTGAGACTTCAATGTTGTTATGAACCAATTCACTCTTATATGGTGTGTATACTGTCCTTTGACATATTATATCAGGAATCCCTTTATTCTCATGATATTATAAATTTGGATTAAATTTTATTCTGCAATTATTTGTATTCAAGAGTCTCTCATTTTGTTAAAAACTCTTTAACAAAAATATCGTTTTAAATGTTTTAAAGAATTATTATTCTAAATATTTATCTTTAATGCCCATGTTTTCAAAATGGTTTTCAGTATTTATTTATATGGACGTTAATGTTTTAAAATTATAATTCCAATAGAAGCTTCAAAGAGGTATGGGACACTTTGATTCAAAAATCTCTTTTAAATGATTTTTTAAAATAGATTGATTAAATCAATATCTTGGAATTAATTATTTTGATTGAAAATGAAATTATGTTATTGAAATGTTTATATTTTCAATATTTCATGTGTAATGATGGTACTTGGACATTTTACAGGTGGTTACGTGATAAACCATATGATGGGTGGTGCCGTGAATACCAGGACGAGTGGTTACATTATAACCTCCAATGCATTGGGTATGCAAGTCGGCTGTATGGCTATTCCATTAACTATGCTAGGAAGTCAGCCGTATGGCTATTCCATTAATTGATATGTGTGGAAGTCGACCGTATGGTTATTCAACTTAAGTATGTTTATGTCCCAAGTTACCTTTATATGTTATGTGTCCTTTATATGGGTTTTGTGGTAATCTTTTGGTTACAAAAGGGTAAGTAATGATATTTTAATCAGTGAAGAGTTTTTACTACTTCATAAAGGGGAAGGTATTAATTTGATAAAGTATACATGGTTTACTTGATGTTTGAAAAACTAACAGTTTTCATTCTTTGTGTATCCCTTACTAAGCTTTTTATGCTCACCCCAAGTTTTTTTGAAATGTTTTTCACAGGACTCAATGTGGAATAGGGTCAAGGATGGGATCAAGGGAAAGTCATTCTATCTAAAACATGGAACTAGACATGTTTCTTTTTAAGAGTTTTTATTTTATTGAAATTTAGTAGAAGTGACTACTTTGTAATCTTTTGAGATCTAATAGTTATGTCCTAATTCTCTAAAACTCTAAACCTAAAAATATCCTCAAGGTGAATTATTCATTTAATTCAATATTAATTAAGGTTTAAGTCGGGGGCCTTATAGTTGGTATTAGAGGTCGGTTTAGATAACTTTAGAGGTTAGGGTATCCTCTAAGCATAAGTGACATTACCATAATGGTTAGGATTCCAGAAAGAGTCTTAGTTTTAGATAAAGTGAATAATTAAGTATATCTTAGTGGTTATCTTCCTCATTATTACATGATGGTTTTGTTGATATACTCACACTGACATTTCTGTTTTTAGTGAATGGATGGATTTAGCAGGCACCAAAGTGACAATAGGTTTGAAGGAAACTGTGGTGGTTCTCTGATTAAGAGACTAGATCAAATGAGGTATTCAATGAGGAAACTCGTGGTTGTTCTAAACCAACTATCAAGGAGTCATGATCATCCGATTGAACCTTGGTATGTTCTGTAATTCATCATGTACGAGATGACCAATCGATGTGGAAGTTCAGGTAAAAATTATAATGGTAACCATTAGGGTTTATTTGATCTTTACTTTTTAGGTAATTATGGGATACTCTATGATATGATGGAAAATGAAAGGCATGAGATAATCTTGATGATAAAATATGTTATGATTATTTTTGAAGATTTTATCTTGTTGTTGGGGAATGATTTAAGAATAATATAGTTTTGGAAAAAGGACAACACAGAGACCGTGTGATAACCCGTCGTGTCGGACAAAGCTGCAGGAATCGAACCCACAACCAAAGTGCGACTGGTATTTATCTCCTACCACTGGACTACGTGAAGTCCCTGGTTAGTTTGACTAATTCTTTTTAGTTAGATGATTTTATGAATTAAGATTAAATTGATTTTTCTTTATCTATGGAAATTTATTAACCTATCATGGAGGATATGTGCTTAGGTTAAATACTTTTCAATACGAGACTTTAAGAGTAATTGATTTTGTTTGGAGATAAATGTTATGATTTAACTTGGAAGACTATGTGACTAAATCCTTCAAATATTTCGGTTTCAATATTAGTTTGGTTTACTTTGAAGTATTTTATGGACAATATGTTTATTGAATGGTATTTGTTGAACTTTGGCTATTGTTTGATAAATTTTGGAGATTAAGAATAGATTTGTTTTTTTAAAAAGGATTATCCTTTTTGGGTATTATCTGATCTTGTACTAACAGTTTTGGTTTTGGTTTTGGTTAAGGTATAAAGATATGGGAAGTATATTGTTCTCTTTTGTGGATTAGGTGATTCTCTAGAAATTGATTATAGTACTCTTAATGAGAACAGGTCTTCCTAAATACTCATCTTTTGGAGAAAATATGAGTTTGATTATGGAATCTAGTAAAAGTTGAAAGTCTACATGACAAGTAAGTATGTTTCATTATGATTTATTTAAGCACAAAAATAAATTCCTCAATAAAAAGTAACATAAAACAAAAATGTTGTCTATTAACTTTTCCTACTGGGGAATCGAATACCGTTTAACCCATCACAAGGTTGTGATTTTCTTGTGGTTAACTTTCTCCTGAACATGTTTACTATCACTCTGCATCAGAACATGACCCTATGTTTTCTCCTCCATGTCTATATTTTCATACTTGGAATCCTACTATGGGTTAACTAGGGTGACCTTTGTACTTATATTTCTTTATTTTAAAGTGATTGTTTTACCGACTCTTGTTCTGATGTGGGACTTTCAATGATGTTTCTGAGCCCAATTTTAAAATTGCGAGGACGCAATTCCCAAAAGGGGGGAAGGATGTAACACCCCAGGTAAATAAAGAATATGACATTTTCACATTTATCCATATTTGTGAATTAAATTTTAATATTAATATAAAGGTAATGCTATGCTCGAAGGCTTACCCAATACGCAATAACGAGTTCCTTTGAAATCATACGTTGCACTCTAATAATAAAATAATATTATTTTAAATGGTCGTTAACGCCTAGCTGTTGTAATGGCGGGAATTAATAGAACTAACTACAAAATGATTATATATGTTTGTCAAATATTTTTACCCTTTACAATAAATGTTATAGGATTAAAAATGCGAATGAATCCAATTTTAAGCGTAAACATTCTAATATTTTTTAAAGGGTCGATTAACCGCCTTTTGATGGTGAACCTCTTTTAAATACACTTTTGACAATTTTATCTATTATATTTGAAAAAATAAAATTCTTCTTTAGAATCGGGACATCAAAATTTACTTTGTGTAAATTTTTGGTATTTTTCCGATAAAGTTCATTTTTTAAAGAATAGTGAAAAGTGTTGTATTTTAATTCAAAACCACTTTTTAATATAATTTATTTATATGATTAGAATATCTTTTGAATTGTTTTTAAAGTAAAATTAGAATATATTATTATCATATAATACAATAGTGGTCATTACAATTAATTTCACTTTGAAATTGGACGTAAACTAGTGTCAATCTTTTAATAGATATTGTTTCTTAAAAACACGCTATTTGTTTTGACAACGGGAATTAATTATTAAATTAACTAATGAAACTTATATGTTTTGAATTTTTTAAAATTTATATCATTTTTTAGTTTGGAATATCAAATATAGCTTAGGGTGAAGCTTTGGTATTTTTCTGAAAAACATCAATTTTTGATGAATAGTGAAACCACTAAGTGGTAGTTAAAGAAACTGATTTTTCATTTAAATGAAACTTTGCCACTTCTGTGAATTGATTTTCAAAAATCTAACATACATGTTTGTCATTAATAAGTAAAATGTGGTTCAATGAGATTAGAATAATTTTTTGGTGAATAGTAACTTATTAAGTTTTTAATCGCGATTAGAGGTAATTAGTATAGTTTAAGGTATAAATAATGTTTTAATAAACGTTAACGACCTAGACACATATCCTACCCTCATTGGATGTGTCATGGGAGACCAAGAAAATCCATGGGTCAACTTGGAGAACCCCATGGAGCCACTTTGGTTGGAAAATGACATAAATACCTTTTTATTTAATATTAAAATTAAAATGTCACAAACATGAGTTGTTTTACTAAAACAATTTTTACATGGGGTTATAAAAGTCATATTTTTGAATATAAATATTAATTGGAAAGATAAAAAGATTTCCTACATCATAATAGTTTTCTTTATAATTTTTAGACATTAAATAAATTAAATTATTTATGACATCATGAGAATGCAGTGATGACCTCATTATTTAACGATTTAAATAAAATGGAAAGATAATGTAAAATATAAGACCTAAACATGTCAAAAACATATTTTATGGGTGGATTTAGAACCCTTATCACCTTATCCTCGAAAAAAATTAATTTGGGACCATTAATATCTGAAACGCATTCTAAAATAATGTAACATTTCCTTGCTTTCCAAGAGTGCCCCTCCTCTCCTCTTATAAAAGGCCCCCACCTCTACCACCTTACCCACACTTCCAAAGCCTTTCGCTCGCCCAACCCCTGACCATTGTGTCTCTAAAAATCCCTATATTACTCCTTGTAGCCTCACTTAGGGCAGAAGTCTTCTTAAGGAAGCCTTTGAGCTCACACCAAAGGGAGTTACCCGATTTTAAGGTAATGTCTTCACTTGAGTCCTTTTGTTTTATTTTGCTTCTCCAACCCCCTAAACTCTTTTTATTCTTTAATTTTGTAACAACACTAGTATCTTTAATATACTAGGATGTTTTTATGTTAATTAGTCATGATACACTTACACACACCTTCATCTAATGGTTAAATAACATACAATTTCTGTGGATGATGAATTTCTGCCTCACGAAACGATGATTGTTCAACACTCATATAACACCTTCAAAGGTGTCCATTAAGATGTCACTATATTTATATATGATATATAATATGTTTATGTTTTAATTAATCTTCTTTGTTTTTCATTTATGACATACATTTATGGTTTCCATTATGGGTAAACACGATATCTTCAGTTTAGGAAGTGCGGACTACCGCCCCACTCAAAGTGATTTGATTCGTTAATGCCATATGTGGGATGTATAGAGGATGAATTTAAATTTATTATATATTATGTTACACTGGAATTATAATATAACTTTATATCATTTTTATTTCCTTTCCATTTAAGTATGAGATAGAAATGAAAGTAGCGTTCATGTGTACGTACGACTTACCGTCTCCATGAACGGTGCATTTCATTTCTTATCTCCAAATGTTATGTACAATTATAAGTACATATATATAGTGGATATATATACAATATATTACATATAAATGATGTATATCAATCTGGAATTATAATATATATATATATATCTCTCATTTTTTTAATTCCATTAATATGACAAAAAAAATGAAAGTAGCGTTCATGCGTACGTACGGCCGACCATCTCCATGAACGGTGCTTTTGATTTTTTTATCTCCAAATGCTATGGAATAGTATAAAATTAATATATGCTAGATATATATGATATTTAAAACATAAATACTATTCTGGATATGATGTACCAATAACTACATTTTCCAACAAGTTCAATTTTTGACTCATGTACCAAACATCGACAAAAACGACTGATATGAACTCATATTATTAACCAATTATTATAACATTAAAATATGTGATATGAACTGAATAATAATATTTATAGGAGGTCCTTAAGAAATTATAAATTGACCAATGTATATTATTCAAGAATATAAAGAAATGAATAAGACAAGTTGGACTTGAGGTAAGGGATCCTACTCCTCTCTTTCTTTTTAAGTACACTCTTTTATGTCATTCCTGTTAAAGCTCATCTTTCTTGTTATTGGGATGTTATTTTATATTACTCTTACTTTAATTTTTATTTTCATATGACGAGAGACCCTATTCTCTATCATCAATCCATTTTGAATGTTCTGAGTGGCGCCGTTAGGCTGCCGAATTTTCGTAAGAGATCCTACCTCTCTCTTTCTTTTTAAGTACTCTCCTTTATGTCACTTATTTTAAGCTCATCTTTGTTATGATGGGGGATGTTATTTTATATTACTATTACTGTACATTTTATTATAACATGATTAAATACCCTATTTTATCTCATCAACCCATTTTTGGAAGTTTTAAGTGGCGCCGTTAGGATGCCGAGTTTTCGTAAGGGATTTTTCATCTCACTTTTAGTCCCGTGAGATTTATGCTACATTTGCCACCCTTTCCTTTGAGTGGTGTATGTACTTCCCATTATTATAATCTTTGTGTAATATAATTTCATTTATGGGTATTCACATATTCATTGTATGACCCTTCTTCAATGGGGTGTACGTTTCGAAAGTAACCCAATTCGGTAAGGGAACCATTCACCCTCCTCTTTTTAAAAGACTTCTTTTGTTATGTCTTTTAATTCACATACTATTATGTTGGGATATGTTATTCTATATCCTTATTGAATTAAATTTTATGTCCATGTGATTATATACCCTTTTTATCTCTCATCAACTCATTTTCTAAATTTTGATGTGACGCTATTAGGCTGTCGAATTTTTGCAAGGGAACTTCTTGACCCAATTTTGATTCTTTGGGATAAACTTGTCCTCCTAGAATATGTCGTTCTATGAATATGTGTGAATTTACTCTGATTGTTTTAAACTTAATGTGCACTTATATTGGGTGTATTTATATTTTTCACACATAATTATGAGATTGGTCTATCCTTAATTTAAGGATACCTTCTTTATAATGGATTTCATCTCATTTTATATTTCTTTTGAGACTTCAATGTTGTTATGCACCAATTCACTCTTATATGGTGTGTATACTGTCGTTTGGCATATTATATCATGAATCCCTTTATTCTCATGATATTATAAATTTCGGATTAAATTTTATTCCGCAATTATTTTTATTCAAGAGTCTCTCATTTTGCTAAAAACTCTTTAACAAAAATATCATTTTAAATGTTTTAAAGATTTATTATTCTAAATATTTATCTTTAATGCCCATGTTTTCAAAATGGTTTTCAGTATTTATTTATATGGACGTTAATGTTTTAAAATTATAATTCCAATAAAAGCTTCAAAGTGGTATGAGACACTTTGATTCAAAAATCTATTTTAAAAGATTTTTGAAAATAGATTGATTAAATCAATATACTGGAATTACTTATTTTGATTGAAAATGAAATGATGTTATTGAAATGTTTATATTTTCAATATTTTATGTGTAATGACGGTACTTGGACATTTTACGGGTGGTTACATGGTAAACCATATGACGGGTGGTGTCATGAATACTAGGACGGGTGGTTACGTTATAACCTCCAATGCATTGGGTATGGAAGTCGGTCGTAAGTCTATTCCATTAAGTATGTTAGGAAGTCGGCCGTATGGATATTCCATTAAGTGATATGTGTGGAAGTCGACCGTATGGTTATTCCACTTAAGTATGTTTATGTCCCAAGTTACCTTTATATGTTATGTGTTCTTTATATGGGTTTTATGGTAATATTTTGGTTACAAAAGGATAATTAATGATATTTTAATCAGTGAAGAGTTTTTACTACTTCATAAAGGTGAAGGTATTACTTTGATAATGTATACATTGTTTACTTGATGTTTGAAAAACTAACAGTTTTCATTCTTTGTGTATCCTTTACTGAGATTTTTATGCTCACCCAATGTTTTTTTGAAATGTTTTTCACAGGACTCAATGTGGAATAGGGTCAAGGATGGGATCAAGGGAAAGCCATGGTATCTAAAACATGGAACTAGACATGTTTCTTTTTAAGAGTTTTTATTTTATGGAAATTTAGTAGAAGTGACTACTTTGTAATCTTTTGAGATATAATAGTTATGTCCTAATTCTCTAAAACTCTAAACCTGAAAAGATTCTCAATTTGAATTATTCATTTAATTCAATATTAAGTAAGGTTTAAGGTTAGGGCCTTATACCAGCACCTCAAGATATGTATTTAGCATAAATGGGGTGACCTGGCACTAGATCTCTGGACACAAATCCTCCTCAAAATGCCTCGTCCTGGCCTCCTCATTTGGTAACAGGTCCAAAGTATATAGTAAAAGGTTTCTGAAATGGATTCCAAACTCTCGAATAGTAAATATCCCCTGTTGAAGGGTAAGAAGCTCATAGAGACTAGACGCCTTCACTGTCGAGGAAAGAAACTGGTCTATAAACTTGTCTCAGAACTCCTCCCATTAGATCTCTGTCTCCTCATGATCCCTGAGGAACATAAACCACCACTACCTTGATGCTCCATGCAACATCGTCACAACCAAGGACACCCATTGCTTCTTCTGATCACAAATCAAACTGAAGCCTACCTCGAACTCCTCCAACCAGTCTTTCGTGACTGCATCTGAAACAGATTCCTTGTACTTCTTCAGACTCTGGAGTTGAAACTCTTAGAGTGTCATCCTCCAACTGTTGTCATCATCAAACTCTACCCTGTGGCAATCTGCTGGAACAACCTGCTGGACATCTTCTATGCGAGCCTGACGAGGGCGTAGACCTGGAGCCATACCTGCAAAATAACAAATACTTAGAGCTCCTAAACCTGGAATATGGAACACTCAACATTAATTAATTAATTGTTTTCTTTTATTCATTTTAAGTTAACCTATCCCAAGGTAGACCCATTCAAACACAAGCACAAAGAAGAGTTATGCATGATCCTTTCCTAGGTCTCTACCCTGCAACCAATATCACCTTCACTACTATAAATAAGGCCATTAGCGACCGCCAATGGCGGTCGCTATAGGTGCCCGGCAGGTCGGCCTTCAGCGACCGCCAAGCGGTCGCTGAAGGCCCTCTGCCCGGTACCCTATAGCGACCGACTATGGCGGTCGCTATTCTAAAAAAAATTTTTTTTTTAAAATTTTTTTATTGAATTGAATATATATATATATATATATATAATATTTTAAATGTTTTAATATATATTTAATATATATTTAATATATATATAATATCAAATCATTGTGCTATAATATATATCTACTATTAAATACAATATTTTAAATACAAATCATTGTGCTATAATATATATATACTATTAAATACAATATTTTAAATACAAATCATTGTGCTATAAATATATATATATATACTATTAAATACAATATTTTAAATATATATATATATATATATACTATTAAATACAATATTTTAAATATATATATATAATAAATTTTAAATGTTTTAATATATATTTAATATATATTTAATATATATATAATATCAAATCATTGTGCTATAATAATTTAAAAACTTCGATTCAAGAAATAATCTCATTTCAGGTCGTTCGGAGCACGTTTGCTCCGAATCGGACCGCCGCACGCCGTTTTGGTGTTTAACGGCGCCGGAAACGCCTTTCCGGCCGCCGAGGTCACACGGCACCTCCAAAAGAGGTGCCGTCTGGCCGACCAGTTCACAATTGACGCCCCGGATGTTGTCGTACGGTTTCGTGGCATTCAGAGGTCGTTCGGGTGGTTTTGACCCCCAACGCGCCATTTCAGCGCGCGCCGCGCTGCTGAAAACGACACAATCGGACGTGCCGCGCGCACCGCACGTCCGATGGACGTGCGGCCTCCTCGTTCATCTCAGGAATAATATTCCTATCGTTCCCGTGCGATTTCAGGTCGTTCGGAGCACGTTTGCTCCGAATCGGACTGTCGCACGCCGTTTTGGTGTTTAACGGCGCCGGAAACGCGTTTCCGGCCGCCGCGGTCACACGGCACCTCCGAATGAGGTGCCGTCTGGCCGAACATTTCACAATTGACGCCCCGGATGTTGTCGTACGGTTTCGTGGCATTCGGAGGTCGTTCGGGTGGTTTTGACCCCCCAACGCGCCATTTCTGCGCGCGCCGCGCTGCTGAAAACGACACAATCGGGCGTGCCGCGCGCAACCGCACGTCCGATGGTCGTGCGGCCTCCTCCTGCATCTCAGGAATAATATTTCTATCGTTCCCGTGCGGTTTCAGGTCGTTCGGAGCACGTTTGCTCCGAATCGGACCGCCACACGCCGTTTTGGTGTTTAACGGCGCCGGAAATGCGTTTCCGGCCGCCGCGGTCACACGGCACCTCCGAATGAGGTGCCGTCTAGCCGACCATTTCATAATTGACGCCCCGGATGTTGTCGTACAGTTTCGTGGCATTCAGAGGTCGTTCGGGTGGTTTTGACCCCCCATCGCACCATTTCAGCGCGCGCCGCGCTGCTGAAAACGACACAATCGGATGTGCCGCGCGCGCACCGCACGTCCGATGGACGTGCGGTCTCCTCCTGCATCTCAGGAATAATATTCCTATCGTTCCCGTGCGGTTTCAGGTCGTTCGGAGCACGTTTGCTCCGAATCGGACCGCCGCACGCCGTTTTGGTGTTTAACGGCGCCGGAAACGCGTTTCCGGCCGCCGCGGTCACACGGCACCTCCGAATGAGGTGCCGTCTGGCCGACCATTTCACAATTGACGCCCCGGATGTTGTCGTACGGTTTTGTGGCATTCGGAGGTCGTTCGGGTGGTTTTGACCCCCCCAACGCGCCATTTCAGCGCGCGCCGCGCTGCTGAAAACGACACAATCGGGCGTGCCGCGCGCACCGCACGTCCGATGGTCGTGTGGCCTCCTCCTGCATCTCAGGAATAATATTCCTATCGTTCCCGTGCAGTTTCAGGTCGTTCGGAGCACGTTTGCTCCGAATCGGGACCGCCGCACGCCGTTTTGGTGTTTAACGGCGCCGGAACCCGCGTTTCCGGCCGCCGCGGTCACACGGCACCTCCGAATGAGGTGCCGTATGGCCGACCATTTCACAATTGACACCCCGGATGTTGTCGTACGGTTTCGTGGCATTCGGAGGTCATTCGGGTGGTTTTGACCCCCCAACGCGCCATTTCAGCGCGCGCCGCGCTGCTGAAAACGACACAATCGGGCGTGCCACGCGCACCGCACGTCCGATGGTCGTGCGGCCTCCTCCTGCATCTCAGGAATAATATTCCTATCGTTCCCGTGCGGTTTCAGGTCGTTCGGAGCATGTTTGCTCCGAATCGGACCGCCGCACGCCGTTTTGGTGTTTAACGGCGCCAGAAACGCGTTTCCGGCCGCCGCGGTCACACAGCACCTCCGAATGAGGTGCCGTCTGGCCGACCATTTCACAATTGACGCCTCGGATGTTGTCGTACGGTTTCGTGGCATTCGGAGGTCGTTCGGGTGGTTTTGACCCCCCAACGCGCCATTGCAGCGCGCGCCCGCGCTGCTGAAAACGACACAATCGGGCGTGCCGCGCGCTACCGCACGTCCGATGGTCGTGCGGCCTCCTCCTGCATCTCAGGAATAATATTCCTATCGTTCCCGTGCGGTTTCAGGTCGTTCGGAGCACGTTTGCTCCGAATCGGACCGCCGCACGCCGTTTTGGTGTTTAACGGCGCCGGAAACCCGTTTCCGGCCGCCGCGGTCACACGGAACCTCCGAATGAGGTGCTGTCTGGCCGACCATTTCACAATTGACGCCCTGGATGTTGTCGTACGGTTTCGTGGCATTCGAAGGTCGTTCGGGTGGTTTTGACCCCCCAACGCGCCATTTCAGCGCGCGCCGCGCTGCTGAAAACGACACAATCGGGCGTGCCGCGCGCACCGCACGTCTGATGGTCGTGCGGCCTCCTCCTGCATCTCAGGAATAATATTCCTATCGTTCCCGTGCGGTTTCAGGTCGTTCGGAGCACGTTTGCTCCGAATCGGACCGTCGCACGCCGTTTTGGTGTTTAACGCCGCCAGAAATGCGTTTCCGGCCGCCGCGGTCACACGGCACCTCCGAATGAGGTGCCGTCTGGCCGACCATTTCACAATTGACGCCCCGGATGTTGTCGTACGGTTTCGTGGCATTCGGAGGTCGTTCAGGTGGTTTTGACCCCCCAACGCGCCATTTCAGCGCGCGCCGCGCTGCTGAAAACGACACAATCGGACGTGCCGCGCGCAACCGCACGTCCGATGGTCATGCGGCCTCCTCCTGCATCTCAGGAATAATATTCCTATCGTTCTCGTGCGGTTTCAGGTCGTTCGGAGCACGTTTGCTCCGAATCGGACCGCCGCACGCCGTTTTGGTGTTTAACGGCGCCGGAAACGCGTTTCCGGCCGCCGCGGTCACACGGCACCTCCGAATGAGGTGCCGTCTGGCCGACCATTTCACAATTGACGCCCCGGATGTTGTC